>CATIWR010036970.1:0-65605 GCA_949677035.1 Omphalea diandra
TATTTCTGAATGCAGTACCTCGTAACCTAGCAGTAGAAATATCAGCATCATCTACATCGTGATCTTGAGGCTCAACATCATGTATATGATGTTGTGTGAAATGAGACATGGTAGATGATCCAAGACCGAATGTAGACTGAGCCAATAGTTGATTGTAAGAGGGGGTACTGAAAATATCAGGAATCATACTGTCTACAGGAGTAAATGACTCTTGTTGTCCAGAAGACGAAATGAATGACATGGAATGTTGATATGCTGGATGTGAGAAACTAGGCTCTAATTGTCATGCTGATGGCGGTGTAGAAAAAAACAAACTCGAGAAAGACTGAAAGGGCTCAGATGGACCGACCATATCTGTAGAAGAACCAGACGGTTGAAGTGAAATGTTTAGTTGGTCTCCTAATAACCCATATGCCATAGATGAAGTAGTGTAAGACTGAAATGACTGTGACATGGATGAAGGGCCAGCACCCTCTGATGACCCATATATAGTAGTGAAAAGACCTTCATATCTGTAGAAGAACCAGACAGTTGAAGTGAAAAATTTCTTTATTCCTGCATATTATATAAAAAAAATATAATTATTATCATATTTTATTATTTAATATTAAAAAATAAAAAATAAAATAAAAAATAATTTTTACCTGAATATCACAAAAGGCGAGGGAGCAGATAACAGAGAGCAGACCAGAGAGAGAGAGAGAGCAGACCCAAAAGAGAAAGAGAGCAGATGAAAAAGAGAGAGAGAGGGTTGAGGGTCGGGAAAGGGGGGGGGGGTTTATAGGCAGAGATTCTGAGAGAATCTCTGCCGCAGTTGCTGGTCTGCTGCTGCAGCCTACGTCCGCCGGTCATACCGGCGGACGTAGGCCTGCATGCCTGCCACCTGGTAGGCATGCACCAAAATTAAAAAAAAAAAAAAAATATTCTTTGTCCGCCAGAATAACTGGCGGACAAAGAATTTAAAATTCAAAAAAAAAAAACTGCGGTCAAACAGTTGCGTCCGCCGGTTAAACCGGCGGACGCAACTGTTTGACCACCTCTTTTTTGAAAATATTTTTTAATTTGCTTTATTTTAATAAATATTTTTTAATTAACACCATTCTCCTAATTTTTTTTTTTTTTTTACATTAGTTAGAAAATTAGCCCCACCATGCAACATACACCCAAATAACAACTCCAAGGATTCGGCGCAAGCACTTATAAGGGCACTTTAAGTCCACTGATCAGGCACGCATGAACTCTCTGAACATACTCAAAGACAATTCAATTTCACCATATCCAGCAAGGCCAACAATCAGTGTATTCCAAGCAATATCAACCCTTTCTGGCATCAAATTAAATACCTCCATTGCCACATTAAATTCACCAGAATTGGCATAAGCAAATAAAAGCGAACACCACGTCACTTCATTAGAACAATCCATTTCTTAAAAAACTGCATCAGCACTAAAAGCATTTGAACACGTGCCATACATATCTATAAGCGAGTTATTGACTGGCAATGAAGATTGATATCCCAAAACAATGATTAGCGCATGAATTTTGGTTCCGTTTCGAAGGGAGGCTGCACCTGCGCATGCACTTAAGGTTGCAGTGAATGTGAAGTGATCAGGGGTAATGTTGCTGGTTCTCATTTGATGGAAGAGAGATAGCGCTTCTTGATGAAGGCCCAGTTGAGAATAGGCAGTGAGCATTGAATTCCAAGCAACCGTGTCTCTGTTACAAAGGGAACAGTTAATTGCCTTTGGTATTGTATTAAATTGATACAATAATAATTATTTATATTTATATTAAATTGATATTAATAACATTACTAATGATATGATAATTGTAATTACTTTTATAATAATATTTTTTGTACCATTTAAATATATTATTATAATACTAATATATAATAAATAATTACTAATATTTTTTATTAGTATATTAATATTACTTTTATAATAGTCATATTATTACATTCATAATTTTGATACATTAATAATAATTACTATATTAATAAAATTTTATAATATTAATATCATTATTTAATACAAATTAGATTAATAATTATTTCATATTACTATATTAATAATATTTATTTAATTTTTATGATGTTTATTTTTATATTATTTATATTAATGTTAATACAATATTAAAATATACATATTTTATTTTTATCATCCTTTCACCTCCTTCAATTGAGAGAAAAATATATTACTAAAAATACATTAAAAAGAGATTAACTATTAACTTTTTCAATAAAATATATATACTAAGATAAAGAGAAATTAACAACTGACCCCTTAATTATTAAACTTCTTTAATCTCATATTGTTTAATGCATTCAAATGTATTCATTATCTAAGAATAAAAGAAAATTTTAATACAGATTTAGTTGGATTGATTAATAAATATCACATTATTGAAGACAATAATAGCGTAAAGATAAAAAAAAACTGCAAAAACAAAATAACTTTTTTTATTTTTATACTTTCGGAATCTTTCTTGCAATAAAGGGAGAGGGGAAAAAAAAAAAAAAGAAGAAATCTCGTTGTAGTTTAAGAAAAGGGCAATTTAGCAATTACGAGAAAAGTAGACACGCCAAAACGCCTTCGCACGTGCCCAATAAAAGAAATGCGTTGGGGTCCCTGAAATATGTTACGCATTGGCAGAAGGAACAATCGTTTCCTTTTGAGGGTTTACGTTTTTGGGGAAACTGACTGTTCGTGTAAAAGCTCAGTTACTGAAAGCCGTAATTTCCGGCGATTTCCCGGTCGGATCTCCGATCAGGTATTCTCGTTTTTATTTTATTAGTTGCTTTTTTCCCCCCCTCTCTACGCGTTTCTCTCTTCCATATTCCCTAGAAAATTGTTTTTTCTCTAGAAAATTGAATTTTCACCCTAGGAATGTTGGTTTTAAGTCAATTATTGCAATCTGTAGCCATGATCCTCGTCCTCTTATGTATGTATGAGTTTTCTGTGTGCGTGGACGTGGAAGGTTGGAAATAATTTAGTGCTGTTTTTTTATAGATACTGGAATCTTAGTGATCTTCACTTGAGTTAATGCTTTTGTGTTTCCTTTGTTTGTTTAATTAAGCTGATCTATTAGAAGTTTTCTGTTTTTGGGTTTTAAGCACTAAAGTATATGCGCAGATAGCACAAATTGGTATCATTAAATCTAGTGTCTGTCTCAGTTGCCTATAACTATGTCTACGTTTGTTTTAATATGAGTGAAATTATCAACATTGTAAGATGTTTAAATGTCTTAAGAATGCTTTAGTTTGAGCTGCAAATTATAATAGTGGGGGCTAAGTGTTGAGATTCAATGTGCATGAACTAGTTTGTTTGTTTGCTTTTTTGTTCTTAGAATTTTGTAGTTGAGATGAGATGGCGTCTTCACAACCATCATATAATGTTGAGTTGGAGGCTGCAAAGTTTCTGCAGAAACTCATTCAAGATTCTAAAGATGAGCCAGCAAAATTGGCTACAAAACTCTATGTGGTGCGTTTATTATTTGTTCTTTCATTCCTCTGCTTTTAAATTATATGTATGTATGCACTACTTTTGAAGTGCTATTCATGCTGTTACTTGTTATATATGTTTAATTCAGATACTACAACACATGAAAGCAAGTGGGAAGGAGCATTCAATGCCATATCAAGTAATATCAAGGTGAAACCTTTAGTTTTATTATCTCTTTAATATTTCATGAGTATTTTTATCTGTTAAAGCTAACAGCAAATTCTGAGGGAGCCAAGTGACATAACCATGAGAGAGAATTTTTGGGACTACTAAATTTATTATCCTTCCACATGCTGTAAATTTGGTGAATCACGCTAACTGAGATAATAATCAAAGCATTTAATGGAGTTTGAATAGTGTGAAAGCCCATCATTAGGTTAGGCTGAGGGACACATAAATGGGAAGGACCCATAGACATGTAATGCCTTAGGGCTATGAAGCACTGACATATATAAGCATATGGATTCGGGTACTGATACAGATACGGGAAACGACATTTTCTAAAAAAGTAAGACACAGGTACAATGGGGACATGATGAATATATATATATATATATATATATATAAAATAACATTCAAGCAACAAGGATAGAGTGGCTAGGGTTCCGCCACAGAGAGAAAAGCAAAGAGAAAGAATTAAATGGGGAGAGAAAGAAACTGAGCCGCTAAGTGGCTAGTGTTAACAAGGTCTATTTTTATTCTCTGACACAATATTTTTAGAGTTATTTTAGAAAAGATCTTTTTTCAAATACAATCCCAAAATTTTAAAAATTTCTTAATCCCGTGTCCTCGATCTATCTTTGGCATGTCCCTAGTGTGTCCCTAACATAAAAGAAAAAAATAAAAATAAAAAATAAAAACAAGGACACTTTTTCAGCACATCCCATAAGTGTCTCGGCATGTCCTCAGCATGTCGGTGTCCCCAGCGTATCCAACATGCGTACGTCAACCCCTAAGAAGTGTTGGTGTTTCCTAGTCTTAGGGTATTGGGATGGATATGGTGTCAAATGACTTAAACCCACTACTGTGTTTCCCTTACAAGGCCTTATAAGACATTTCACCAGCATTATGAGCTCTCCCAGGTTCTAAAAAATGGTGAATAAATTTATAAGGACACTTGTATTTTTTATTTTTGTACTGTGAAACTAAAACATGATATTATTTTTGGTCCAGTTCAGATGGCAATTCTAATGTATGCCATTTTTTGACTCTAAATATCATCTCATTGTGTAACTGGCATTTCAAGCTTGCAAGGGCACATGGTGGAAAGTGTTAGATTCGTCAGTTACCGTGATTTATTGAGTTTACAGCCTCTCATTCCAGATGGCAACTTAGTTTAAAGCCTGCATTGACCTCAGAAATATGCTGCTTCATTAAAGACAAAATTATGTAATATTAGTGTATAAAAAAAGCTGCAATGAAAAGTAGATAGGGCTGCTATTTTTGTGAATGTATTTTTCTTTTCACTGCATAATTGGTACTCAGTACCATATGGTGTCTATATAATGTTCCCATAGAAGTTTATTTCATAACCTACTTGAGGATCTCCAGATTAGTTCATGTTAGTTTGTCTTGTAATATATTCTCTATTTATCTCTCATTAAAAACTCATCATGTGCTATTTTCTTGCTCATATGTTCCTCTCTTGTATTTTTGTTTTGTTCTATTGTCACCACAGCAATATAGAGTGTTAGTTGACATTCTTTTTTTCCATAACGAACTAATACAGATATTTTTCCTTTCTGGTAGTTTGTCTGATTTAATTTTCTTTGTAGTTTGTCTGATTTAAGTTTCTTTCTTCAAGGGCCATGGAAACTGTCATCAACCAACATGGTCTTGATATCGAGGGACTGATGGCATCCCGCCTTCCTTTGAGTGGTGGAGCTCAAATTGGGGACTCTGCAGGTAAATTCTGTAAACTGTTGTTGCACTGTTATTTCTGTGTGCTGACATAATTGCACGTGTGCTTAGAATGAAATTCATTATACATTTTATAAATCATTAATAAAAGGGAACACATTATGCAGGTTCTTCACAGGCAATTGGAGTGACAAAAGATGCTAAAGTGAGTCTGGCTGAAAATGAAGTATCCAAGATTGATCCATTTGCTTCTAGCAGGCCACCTATTGGCCCAAGTGGAGGACATGACTATTATCAAGGATCTGGAGCTCATAGAAGCAGCCAGTCTTTTGATCATGAAAGTCCTTCTAGTTTGGACACTAGATCTGCCAACTCCCAGTCCCAAGAAAGAGGGGGAAACCAAAAGGATGGCAAAAAGGCTGCTGCTAAGAGGAAGAGGGGTGATTCATCTTTTCCCTCAGAACCACATATTGACAACACACAACCTGATGCTCGCAATGCTGTAGTTAATCAGAGGAAGGCGAAAACAAATAAGATTGAATCACCTGGAGGTTTTCCAGCTAGAGGTAGTGAAAATACCTTTAATACGGTTCCCAGTGGTGGCCAGCAGGTAGTTTCCTCTGTTCCTGGATCAGCTGGGCAAGAACAAGGTGGCTCCTTGCCATCTACTCATGAAACTCTTTCTTCCAGGAGTGCATGGAATCAAAATAAGACAGGGTTACCCCTTGAAAGATCTCAAATTCCCAGGTTTTCTTCTAGTTCTGTATCTACTAATGTGACAGCAGAAATTTCATTGCAGCATTCAGCAGCATCATCTCTTGGACTTGGTAAGCGTTAAATATTGTTTTAAATCAAGTTGATGGTTCCTTAGAAACTGTATGTTGTGATTGTTGGCAAATAAGATTTTCCTTGTTCTTCAAGAAAAGTAGTAAATAACTTTTTTCTCAGTTTAATCATTGCTTATTAAGTAAGGCGGTAAAATTGCATGGAATATCTCTGTGGACAGTTATAATCATTTTGCTTTTGGTATTACTGATTATTCAGGTTCTATTAGCAAAGTTCATGGGGGGATTCCTGTCACTTCTAGTTCATACCTGATGGGGGAGCTTGGATTCTCAGCCCAAGACCAGCTTAGTGGTTTAGAAAATCAGAAGCATGGATTAGCTAAAAGTGTTGTAACAGGTCCTTCAGAAAAAGCCTTAGAAGCTCACTTTTCTCCTTCTAACCGAGTGGATGACTATCCGGGGTTACTTCCTCCTGGAAGGGTTTTGGAAAATAATGGTGGAAGTTCAAATATGTTTGGTGATTCAAAAAAGATCATTCAGGTAATTTTTGTAAAATAAATGTTTTTTTCTAAACCATTCTGTTTTTTCCTGCCTGCGGTCCAGACAAAATATTGCCACTTTCTAATTTTAGGTTTCTGTATCCTGGGGTAGCGTTTGGTTTTCATGGACAAGAGGAGACTGGACTGCTTTTCACACATGCACTAATTAAAGTTTGGGACTGGACAAAAACTAAGTTACTTTGGTCCCATCCTGCATGCGCTATATTGTCCTTGCTTAATGGGACAAGCTAACAAGCTAACAGGCTTCTTGAGTTATGAAAATGCCCTTCCATCAGATGGTCTATAATTTTTATGATTTATGATTATTATTTTTTATTATCTCGTAATACATGTTTAACGCATAATATTCAACATATAATGTAAAACTAAAATAATTTAAAAATAAACAATATTGAAAATTAGGAAATTAAAAAATTAAAAATATATTACTTTTTTACCATATTGTAACAACTATGAAATTACTTAACAATTATAAAGTAAAACATATATTATATATTTGTACTGAAATGTTATTTTTTATTACTACCTTATTCATATTCTTCAATAAAAACATTATAAATAAAATATGTAAAATTTTAGAGGGTAATATAGTAGTAATCTTAGTCATGTATTTTGTCCTTAAATTTGTTTTGCAAACTATTAGACTGGACAAGACAAAACACTTGTTCTGTACATTTTGTCTTGTGCAGTTTGTGGACTGCAAACAAATGCAGCCTGGGTGTTCTCAGGGTTGACAGGGGAATTGAGTGTGAATGATAGACACTCCCGCATAGACTTGGCCTCTTCTGCATATGAATTTTGCTTCGGTTTGTGTCATGTGGCTAGTGCCTTTTAATACTTGTTAAGCATTAGATTGCCATTTTGGCCACTGCTTCCAATATAAATCTTATGTCTGTTTAGATCTCTCTGTCTTCTTTTTTTAAAAAAAAAATTTATGGGATGAATTCGCCCCTCCTCATTGCCAATTTATTCTTTTGGAGAATCCTATGAGAGGAAATAAAAGCCAAAAAAAAAAAAAAAAGAAGCAAAAAATGGAAGGGAAATCTCTAGCAAAAGTAAAGATTCATAAGTATGCACTTAATACTGATGGTTTCATCCTCAATATATGCTACTGCTAAGAATTTGTCTTAGAATATGTCCACATTTGATATTACTCCATATTTTTTTGGTCTGATGTCTCATAATGTTTCATATACTGAGCTTAATTATCTCATATTTGGTTTTGGATGTGGCATTCCTGGTTTTTGATATTTTGTAGTTAAGCATTGTTGTATGGTCTTTTAACACCAGGGTGGCCGGCAAAGTAATAATTCTGATATGGCAGCAATGAGAATAACAGCTCCCAGAGATGTGGGAAAATCTCCTGTTTCTCAGTCTGGCAATCCTTTCAAGGATCAACAACTGAAACAGCTCAGGGCACAATGCCTTGTCTTTTTAGCGTTCAGGTGGAGAGAACTACTTCATGATCATCCATTTATTTATTTGATTTCGGAATTTATGCAGTACAAACCTGCCCTTGCCCCTCAAATATTCTTGTTTTAATTGTCTAACTACTGCTTGCAGGAATGGTTTGGTGCCAAAGAAACTACATCTTGAATTAGCGCTTGGAAATGTTTTTCCTAAAGATGGTAAGAGCTCCTAATTAAATCTGATATAGGTTCAGTACCTGTTTAGTTAGGAAGAGCTTGGCTGCTAGGGCAAGGAATCCTGGCCCGCAGACTAGGTTTAAGAGATGGGTCCATTCTAAAAAGAAAAAAAAAACTTCACAAAACCTGACCTGTGTTTTCCTTGACATATCTTGGATCCTGTGTAACTGTGTTTTGGAGTCTAGGAATCCTTGTCCGTTTTCAGTTGGGGTTGGGCCTGGGCCTGGGCTTTATAATCTGCTTTGGATAGGCCTAGGTTTTATAACCTGGACATCTTAGCCATGGGCGAAGACATGACGTCTAGTTGCAGGGTCAAAGCCCCAACTTGGTCTGCGATTCGTGGTTTGGATTTATCTATTTATTTTACATATATTTGTTTTATTGTTCTTAGTGGGTATCCGTTTCCTTGTGATTCTCAGTTGGTAATTCAGATGGTCCTCGAAGGGAGCTGATTGATAATAGAGGAAAGGCACAATCTTCTCATGAGCCTACTAGCGTCCCTGAAGTTTCAATGCCATTTGGAAGGCTGAATAATGCGAAGGAAAGTGATGGAGTTCCTCCAGGTGTCTCATCTACTGGTAGATTCTTGGATGGCAATTCCTTGTCTATAGAAGCCGGCAAACTGAAAATGTTGGAGGACAAAAGTGGTCCACCGGTTGACCTCTCCGTGATTGCAGAACAAAGGAAATACGTTTTTGCTTCTAGAAAACTGGAGACTGAAGTGCAGAGCCACGAGAAGATGGACTCACAGGCATTTTTTACCACTGCGATGCAGCGTGCTGATTCAACAAGGGGTGGTTTAGCTTCTAATACTCCTGTGGACGGCACAGAGAATGACCATTTGCAAGCAGGAAGAGCTGACCTAAGCTCATCTGTAATGAATATAAATAAACAAGTGAGTCCTGAGGCAGTTGGGTGGACTGGAGTGGGCAATCATAATGAAGCTCCACGGGGATCCGTACCGTCCACTGCTGTTCAACATGAACTGGCGTCTGACAAAAAAGATAATGGTCCTGGCCATTTTCAAAGTCGTTGCAACAGTAGTGTTTCAGGTAACCAACATGCTAATAGTCATTCCTGTTGCTTTTCATTAGTAAAACAATAAAAACCTATTCAGGAGTTGACTTTAATTCTCTGATCATCACTTCATGGCTTTAATGGATTCTCCTATGACGTTGAATCTAGTGTCTAAGAGGGATAATTCTCTTTCTACTCTCCTGAGCAAAATATGTCCTTGCTAGTAGCATTTATAATCCCCCTTAGCTTAAGTTAATTGTTGCAGTAACTACCTGGTTCTCCTACATTTCAAACAAGATGCATTCCATATGGATGTGTTGTGATTGTTGTTAATGAAACACTCTCTTGCAACAGAACATGATGAAGAAGACAAGTCTGCTTCTGCTGACTCTCCACCTTCTCCAAAGTATACAATGTCAGAGAAATGGATTATGGATCAGCAAAAGAAGAAACTCTTACTAGATCAAAGTTGGGCTCAAAGGCAGCAAAAAACAAAACAAAAAATTGCTTCTAGTTTTAACAAGTTAAAGGTTTGTCATGAAGTTTCTACTCTATTTGGTACTTGGGTGTCTTTTTGTCACTACCAGTATGAACTCCTTCCTCATTCCTCTGTTCTAGCAGAGTTGGTGCTCACGTGCTTTTTTATTGTCAAAATTAGTCAGGTTATCATTACTGATGTTTGAACTGCCCAAATGTGAAGTTATTGGTGACTGTTTAAAAGAATTCCAGTATCTATTAAATGATCAGGAAGCTTGATGGGGAGATATTGAGAACTCAAGATAAAATTAGTTCAGATGAGGCCACATGATTCTTGAGAGAAGAAAGATGTATCATGAAATGATTTGGCAACTTCTTTTCAATCATATCTTTTTTTTTTTTTTAATGTGCTTTATAACCAGTTTGATGTTTTGTTATTTCTTTTTTAATTCTCTTGCCTGCTGTATATGTTCAAAATTTTTCCTTTTGTTGGCCTAGTAGTTCTATTATCATGCAAGATACACCAGGGAAGACCCCTTTTTTTTTAAAAAAAAAAAAATTAAAATGTTTGGTACAGGAAACAGTGAACTCATCTGAAGACTTATCTGCTAAAACGAAGAGTGTCATAGAATTGAAAAAGCTTCAGTTGTTGGAGCTCCAACGCCGCCTAAGGAGGTGATCGGTTTTCTCGATATTTATCATAATTTGTTAGCTTGTGTGCAGTAAAAACATGTTTTGCTTTTGTATTTGCTGAATTAGTTTCCTGCCTCATTTGGTTTTAATTTTTGTCATGACACTGTTTTTTTGTTTAATTTGGGCAGTGATTTTCTGAATGATTTCTTTAAGCCAATCACTGCTGACATGGATCGCTTGAAATCATACAAGAAACACAAACATGGTAGAAGGATAAAACAACTTGAAAAATTTGAGCTGAAAATGAAGGAAGAGCGACAAAAGAGGATTCGTGAGAGACAGAAGGAGTTCTTTGCTGAGATAGAAGTTCACAAGTATGTATTTCTTTGTGTTAATCAATGGTGATTACAATGTACCACCAATTAGGGAGAGAAAGCAAGAGTGAAGGGGTGCAGGTGGTGGGGATGCAATGTTTGTTTGAATGGTTACATTAAGCACAGTTTTACATTGTTCTTAAATTTGCATGTTGAACTCAATTTTAGGGAAAGACTGGATGACGTATTTAAGGTTAAGAGAGAACGCTGGAAAACTTTCAACAAGTGTGTGAAGGAGTTCCATAAAAGGAAGGAGCGTATCCATCGGGAGAAGATTGACAGAATTCAGCGTGAGAAGATTAATTTGTTAAAGATTAATGATGTAGAGGGTTATCTGCGAATGGTGCAGGTTAGGCTTAGCTCACTTAATTTTACTTATGTGTGAGGCTGGCATCTTAACTCAACTCACTGCATGAAAATGTTTGGTAATTTCTCAGGATGCAAAATCAGACCGTGTGAAGCAACTGCTGAAGGAGACGGAGAAATATCTTCAAAAGCTGGGTTCCAAGTTACAAGAGGCAAAATCTATGGCAAGCCACTTTGGAGATGATATGGATGAAACATGTACAGTGACTTTTTTTGAGAACAGCGAAACTGCAATTGAGAATGAGGATGAAAGTGATCAAGCAAAGGTAGGCTTGTCACATGAGTGCATTTTTTGGTTCACTCTTGAATTTTTGGCTAATTTCATTATTCTTAAATTGCTTTGCAGCATTATATGGAAAGCAATGAGAAGTACTATATGATGGCTCATAGGTATGAAAATTCTCAATTAAGATTGGAGTTTGTTGTTTGATTTGCTGTTTTGAATTTTCTTTTTGCATAGTCCTTTTCTCTTCTACGTTGGTGGTTATCATATATACAAGTATACAACCTATGCATTAGGTATAGGGTGTGCAAACTTTGCTGGTATTTTTTCTCTCTCCCGGGAAATGCATTATTCATGGAAAAAGTTTGGGCCACATTCACCTTGACTTATTTATATGGCATGCTGGTTGCTACGAGCCTTTGTTCTTATTTCTGTGATTATGTCTCTTGTCAAGATGCTATGCATTCTGAAACTGAATGTGTTGCTGGGTCACCTCTCTTGCTTTTCTCTTATTGTTAATGTTACATTCTATTGCCAAATATTTTACCAAGTCTCTGTCTTGTGCAGCATAAAAGAGAGCATTGTGGAACAGCCAACTTGTCTTCAGGGTGGAAAATTAAGGGAGTGAGTATAATTGGGTTAAAATATTACATCAGTGTTTCAGTCTAGGTTTTTGGAATTCTAGTTTCACTGTCATTCTTCTGTGGTGTGGATGATGAGATTTTTCTTGTGTTTAGTTGAATATGCATTTTTAGAATACTCAATTGGCTTGAACAGAGACCTTTTATTTTCATTCTTTGGTTTCAAATTTTCCTAAATTGCAGTCTTTGACCTTTAGGTACCAGATGAATGGACTGAGATGGTTGGTTTCACTTTACAACAATCATTTGAATGGCATTCTTGCCGATGAAATGGGCCTTGGAAAGACTGTTCAGGTAATCTACCTTAATTGCTTGATCTATTTCCTAAATTGCTGGATTCTTTTATATATGTTAAGAAAAAAAAATATTGTTTATGTTTTTTTAAAAAATTATTCTAATGCCCATTCATCCTCCGTTTTGGCAGGTTATATCTCTTATTTGTTACCTGATGGAAACCAAAAATGATAGAGGTCCCTTCTTGGTGGTTGTACCTTCTTCAGTTCTGTCAGGATGGGAGTCCGAGATAAATTTCTGGGCCCCTAGTGTACATAAAATTGTTTATTCTGGGCCTCCAGAGGAGAGGCGAAGGCTATTCAAGTAATTGCAGATTGAGATAAGAGATCCTGTTCTTGTGCTTCCTTTGGTTAATTAATTGTGTTTCTAAATATGATTGCTCCTTTGTATGTCAGGGAAAAAATTGTGCATCAGAAATTCAATGTCCTTTTGACGACATATGAGTATCTCATGAACAAGCATGACAGACCAAAACTGAGCAAAATACATTGGCATTATATTATAATTGATGAAGGTCATCGCATAAAGAATGCTTCTTGCAAGTTGAATGCAGACTTGAAACACTATCAAAGTGCGCACAGATTGCTATTAACTGGAACACCACTGCAGGTGACTCTGCTTCCCCAATTATTTTGTGATTTTCATGGATTAATTATCTTCTTCATTGCTCTAAGATAGATTCCATGTCTTGTGTTTCGTTTTGTTGATTATTCATCCTGTGATATCAAACATTTTCCATGTATTTTGGTGCAATATTGGTATACTGACTAATTCCAAATTTTCTTTTATGCAGAACAGTCTTGAGGAATTGTGGGCGCTGCTTAACTTTCTGTTGCCTAACATTTTTAATTCATCAGAAGATTTTTCTCAGTGGTTCAACAAACCATTTGAGACGAATGGTGATAATTCAGCTGATGAAGTAAGCTTTTTGCCCTGTTCTATATTTGAGATTGCTATTCCACTCTATTATATGTGATTCTCCTTTCTGCATCATTCTAATCTTTGGCTTTCTATGTCAAGGCTTTACTATCCGAGGAGGAGAATTTGTTGATCATAAATCGTCTTCATCAAGTCCTTCGACCATTTGTACTTCGGAGGCTGAAACATAAGGTCCTTAAAATGATTGTTTATTCCTTTTTTTTTTGGGCTTATGTGAGACTCGCAAAATTTATGCTTTAGTAAATTTTGGGTCACAAAATATTGAGTTTGGGATTTACTCTTAATATGTTTTCTTGAATTCTCTACTTCATTTGGTAGGTCGAGAATCAACTGCCTGAAAAGATTGAGAGACTTATAAGGTGTGATGCTTCTGCTTATCAGAAGCTTTTGATGAAGAGGGTGGAAGAAAATCTTGGGTCAATTGGAAATTCAAAGGTTGTTATTGCACATTTAGTCTCTCTCTCTCTCTCTCTTTCTCTGTCTCTCTTTTGTTCTTTGATGAGAAAGGGCTTCCCAAAAGAATATTTACAGGTGTCAGGTAGTTATATTGTTTAACTTAAATTCATTTTTTGCAGGCTCGGTCAGTGCACAACTCAGTTATGGAGCTCCGCAATATCTGCAATCATCCATATCTTAGCCAGCTTCATGTGGATGAGGCATGCTTTTTTCCTATTAACCAGGCCTAGTTTGAATCTTGAAATTCATTACTGAAGATATTCAACTTGTTATCTATTACTTTTGGGAGCTGAATCTTGATATTCAACCCCTTTTTTCTTTGATGTTCTTTTGCTTCTTCTGATCTAACTATTTAGTTGTTGTTATCTTTTGATAGGTTGATAATCTGATTCCTAAGCATTTTCTGCCACCAATTGTTAGACTTTGTGGAAAGCTAGAGATGCTTGATCGATTACTGCCCAAACTGAAAGCCACAGACCATCGTGTATGAACTTCTTTACATTTTACCATTTTCTATATTCGATGTTTCTAGATGTTTATATTAGTTGCATTGTACAAATGCCTAACAGGATTGCAATATATCTCTAATATTTGGTGCAACTATTTAAAGTAGGGCGAATATAACTATGAGTTTTAAGGAGGCTTTTTTCTCACTTGCTTGTTGCTGTTTGATTCTTTACTATGTAATGAAATATTCTAGTGTGATTACTTTCTTATAGTGCTTAATTTGTTTAGTGATTGGTTTCTTTTCTTTGAGATGGTGTTGCCCCTTGCCCTGATGTAAAAGGGAAGTTTACTATTTTTCCTATTACTTCTTTCTTATTTCCACTGAGACATCTACTATCGTTACTTGCTTTTCTTTATCCGTGCAAGTATTTTGGCAATATATGTACCTTTGTTCTCCAGTACTTTTTGTTTTGAATTTGGCATCATTCTAATGCTTTGAAGATTACTATCTTTTCTGCTATCATGCAGGTTCTTTTCTTTTCGACAATGACTAGGCTGCTTGATGTAATGGAGGAGTATCTCAGCATGAAAAAGTATCGGTACCTCCGCTTGGATGGTCATACTTCAGGGACTGATCGTGGTGCCCTTATTGATCTATTTAACAAACCAAATTCTCCCTTTTTTATATTTCTGCTCAGGTACTCTTTATTATATATGTGTTATAATAAATAGACTTCAGTTGTTAAGGAGCAGTTATGTATTAGTTTACTCCGTGTCTTATCGTACTGTGCCTGTGTGTGTGTGTTTTTTTTTTAATTTTGTTTACATGTGTTACTTAAATTTAGGTTTTTGTTATCCTTTCTTAGAGGGAAGTTATGTAGGCAATAAGTTCCTTTATAGTAGTTGGGAGTTATTTTCACTTTCTAAGTTGTACTATAAGTTTGAAAAACTGGATGGGAAAGTGAAGGGTTAACTTAGGTCTCAGTTTTCAAGAGATCACAAGGTTCTCTCTTAATGAGCTTTTTCTTTAGCCTTTATTTTCGAATTAGTCAGGATGGGTAAGAGAGAGAAACTCTTCAATACAATCTGTCAGACGTTCCAGAGATTTATTTTTTAGTTTCTGGGCCCATAATGAGATCTAGATCTTTGGACCCTAACACTATACTTGCTATATAGGTTTTTTTTTTTTTTTTTTCAGGTTTTCTACCAAGGAATATGGCCCAGAGATCACTTTAAGGGATTAGGATGTTATAAAGCATAAGATAGGAGAGGCATTGTTTGTTTATTTTTTTGTTGCTAGGCATCAGTTGTCTGGCTATTTATGCATTGACAATGTTGCGGAATTGGAATATGCATATCAGAAGTGGTAAGAAGGAAACTCTTCATTTAGATTTGGATTTTTAGGTCTTCTTCCCGCCACCCCAAACCCACGACCATTATCATAACCATTTTCTAGAAGCTTCATTGAGCAAATGGGGTGCTTGTGTTTGTTAAAGGCTATGAGGTGAATCAAACAATGGTTGATTGGCTGATGAAAGAACTGGAGTTTGCAATCTAAAAGTTGTATGCATTTTGTTATTGTTTTTGCTGTATGTGAAATATAACTGTAAAATAAGTATATAAGGTTTGCTTCCATAAGACTGACTTTTGAATATGCGGCATTAGCATTCGGGCTGGTGGTGTCGGGGTGAATCTGCAAGCTGCTGATACCGTGATCATATTTGACACTGACTGGAATCCTCAGGTTATAAAATGAAACTGCAACTGCTTGATTGGTATGCAGTGTGTTTCTCATTCTAAAGCTGTCCTTACTTCTTATGCTGGTGTGTTTTTAGGTGGATCTTCAAGCGCAAGCAAGGGCTCATAGGATTGGTCAGAAGAGGGATGTGCTTGTTCTTCGATTTGAAACAGTAAATTTCTTCTTTCTTCTTTTCCCGAGGCTGTATCATGGGAAACCTGCATTTTGTTTTTCTGAAGTTGGAAATGCCATGAAGTTTTGGTTAAACTTGCAGTTATTTTCAAGTGTCCTTAAATTCACATTTCCAATTGGATATGCAGAGTGCATTGCCCTATCGAACTTGATCTGATCAGTAATAACATATTTTTCTTTTACAAATTCTTGCTGAGGGTTTGAAGTTATATATGTCATTTATTTTCAATAAAACAAGAAAAAAAAAAAAGGTCTTTACTTTTGACATTTGATTTTAGCTTGAAAAAACACCAAGACTCTGTTTTGTACAGACAAATTCCATAAAATTTTATGGATTTCAATTATAAATCTACTTGTCATGTTTGAGATGCACAAACATTCATTTAGAATTCTAAATTTTAAATCCTATGGAATTGATGATGCTTGAATCAAATCCTATTGAAATTGCTAGAATTCGCAATGAATTCTTTACTAACTTGGGTACAAGCTAATAAAACTAAAAATTAAAGTACAAGCTACTAAGGTTATAAATTCAAAATGAATTCTACATTTGCAGGTTAAACTTTTTAAATAATTCATTTGTATAGTGTTTGGCTCAATTTTAACTTAAAATTCATTTTATTTGCAAATGAATTTCTTCTAAAATTCATTTGCCAATAAATTTCTTATAAACTTCATTTGCAAAAGAATTTCTATGTTTGGCATATTATAAAACAACAATTGATACCATTTCAAATGAATGAATTTTGTCTTTGTTTTGTGTGTAGAATTTAATAAAATATTTTATTTTTACAAAAATATCCTTATGTTATTTTTTTTAAAGTCTTAGAAATGTAAAAACAAAAGCAAAGAGACAGAGAGAGAGAATGAAGAAAGAGGAGAGAAAAAGTGGGAGAAAGGGGGATGAGACTAAAAAAGTAACTGTAGCTAGGGTTATTTGTTTACAATAAAAAAACCCTTTACAACCTTAGAATTTATTTGAAAATTCTGTGAAATGTGATGAAATTTATTTTAGTTATAACTAATTTCAAGGATGTAATAAAATAGAATTTCAAATGAATTTTTTTTTATATCTATTAGTAGTATGAATCTTACATTGCTAAGTTACTGGATTGGGTGGACACTCTCTTCCTTTGAGCTAGCTTTTGGGAATGAGTTCTACCCAATCCCATCCGTCTTTTGTCATGGTATCAGAACTAGGTTTCCGTCCACAATGATGGATTTGGCCCTTGGCCCCTTTGAATGACACGCTGAGTGTGAAGGAGGGTGTTAGTTGTATTGATCCCACATTTCTAAGTTATTGGATTGTTATAGTCTATATATATGGGTTGGGCACTCTCTTCTTTTGAGCTAGCTTTTGGGAATGAGTTTTACCCTATCCCATTTGTCTTCTGTCAATAGCAAACAAGTAAAAATGGATTTCACAAAAATTATACAATTCATTTGTATCAAATTCACTGTTATAAATGAATTTAATGAAATTCATTTGCAAATCAAATGAATTCCATATGGATTTAAATCAAACACCATGTGAGAGCTACAATATGGATGTGTAGTAGACTATCTATGGTCTTTATAACAGGCATGCTAAGGCTTTGATAGATTCAAGTTCTCCGTATTTTTTATGAGTCATCCTATTTCTCATACAGGGCAACAAACTGAATTGCTAAACAAACCGGACCAAATAAACCAAATTGATGACTTAACTGGATATTGTGCTTCTCTAGCAACTGTTCTCAAATAAAGTTCAAAACAATAATTTATCAGCATTCAATCTGTCTTTATGTAAAATTGGTTTATCTTTATCAGGAGATGGAGGGTTGTTTGTGCTTTTCTTGAAGGTGCATGCCTCTTCACTTCCCTCCGTCTCTCCCCTCTTTCTTTTCATTAGTGGTTGCTCTGAAATGGAAAGGATATCTCTTGTGTCTTTTGTCCCTGTGTTCATGGTGATGTTCTAATGGGACTCTTAATGTTTGTGGAATACGTGTCTGAATGCATCCAACTGAGGACTTATGATGCAGGAGAATAAAATCCTAACCTAATTTAACAAAAGAATACGGAAAGAGATCAAAATCCAGGCTAAAAGGGTTGAATTCTTCTGGTGATTCATGATAACGGGTTGTGTTATTCTGAAGATATCAAATCCGCCTTGAAACTAAGGGTACAACTCCTTTTTTACAATCTTAGTCCTAAACCAGGAAATATAAATCATATTAAAGAAACATAACTAATAAGACTTCCTAAATAAATATAAACTTCCCAATTAAATTCTCCTATCTCATACCTAAAACCGAAAATTACGTAGATATTTCCAAAATAGATACATCTTTCTTGAAGAACAAAGGTAAACACACATTGAGTAATTGCTTAACGCAGCCCCTGCATCAACTAAGTTTTAGACTATGACTTCAATGGGAAATTTAGTAAACCTGTACTATTTTCTTGTTCTTGCTTGTACCTTCCACGAATAGAGAGAATCCTCAGGACAATTACAGAATGGTTTTACATCTTTACTTGATTATCTGGTTTAGAATTTTGCATTTCCAATAATTGCAAAGTACATCACCTGCAGTAGATGATGGTATTAAAATATTCATTGGATGTGGTGCTTTATCTACTGTGAGTGATTAAATTTCCCTTAGTATTTTGTTTTTGATTTTTTTTATATGTTGAGTTTATCTTGAAATATTTCAATTATTTTAAGGTCCAAACTGTTGAAGAACAAGTCAGAGCTGCGGCTGAGCATAAACTGGGAGTTGCTAATCAGAGCATTACTGCTGGTTTCTTTGACAATAATACAAGGTGACATTGGATGCTTGTCAAGCAAAAGATTTCTAAAAAAATTTAAGCAGTTCCAAATTGTCTTGAATAGTAGTCTTGAGAAAATTCAATTTGTACAGCGCGGAAGACCGTAGGGAATACTTGGAGTCCCTTCTACGGGAGTGTAAGAAAGAGGAAGCTGCCCCAGTATTAGATGATGATGGTCTAAATGATGTTTTAGCTCGCAGGTGAAAATCTTCTTGAAGTATATTGTTGTTGTTGCAGATGTAGAATCTATTCTTGGTATCTAACCTGCAGGCACTTATCAACTATAAGGTTGAGTAAATGATATTGAATTTCATTGACTAGAAGGTTGAAATTTCAAATTTTAGGTGCCTCAGTGCTAGTAGTATAAATAGAATTTCAGCACAAGTAATGAGCATGTGCTTAACCACTACTTTAAGTCCAATAGACTCAGGTGAAGGGGCTTGTTTGAAATGTAAACCCCTGACTTCTAATTGGCTTTTCAGTTGTTATTTTATCATGTTTGGAACATAATTCTTGTGTTGTTGTGGTAGGAAAACTTCTAGGAACAACTATTTCTTGACTGTTGGTAAGGTTTTGTCTCCTTTCATCCTTGATTGAGACAAAAAAAAAAAAATTATTGATATGAACATTTTATTAAACCATGGATAAACATAAGTAACTTCCATACCAAAATGAACTTTTTGCAGGTCTTTGTAAATCTGAGGATAATTTATTGATTCTGTTTCTCAATTATGCTTGTATGTTCAGTCATCCTAAGTGAGGATAATTTACTGTGAAGAAAATTAGTAGACTCTCATAATAAATGCAGATTTCTGAATACTGTATATTACCTTCCTACATTAGTTAGAGAGGGAGACACTTTTATTAATCTCTAACCATTCTGCTTGTACGGATTGACTTGAAAAAGTTCAGTCATCCTAAGTGAGTATAACTTACTGTGATGAATATTATTAGACTCAAATAATAAATGCGGATTTCTGAATACTGTTTATTACCTTCCTACATCAGTTAGAGAGTGAGATCCTTATGTTAATCTCTGACCATTCTGCTTCTTCTATGGCCATAATTAGTCACAAGTCCTTATATGCGGGTTTGTTACTTTTGTTGGCTGAAGATTACTTTTGGTTTCAAATCTTATAGACATTGAATTTCTTCACGTGATGTTGCTTTTAATGTGCTTTTCCTAATTTTGTGTGTGAAATGATGTACTTATGTTTTCTTTGCTCTGGATTTCCCATGAATGTTATTGACAAGTAGAAATTTCATGATTTTTAATTTGTGCTAGCAGCGAGTCAGAGATTGAGGTGTTTGAATCAGTTGACAAAAAGAGACGGGAAGAAGAAATGGTATGTATAAATTTACATGAGCTTGTGCATCAAATGCTTCTTGCAGGATCCTCTTCATAAGGTTTCTAGTTCTGCAGGCAACATGGAAGAGTTTGCTATTGGGACAGGGGTTGGATGTTACTGAGCATATACCTCCCTTGCCCTCTCGCCTTGTAACAGACATTGACTTGAAAGCATTCTATGACGTCATGAAGTTGTATGATGTTCCGAAGACTGAGGTAGTATCTAATGTTGGTGTGAAGCGAAAAGGCCAGTATCTTGGGGGCCTTGATACTCAGCACTATGGAAGGGGAAAACGAGCAAGAGAGGTTTGTTGATTATGTTTTGTTTGTATGGTAGCAAATATGATTTGTGTGATATGGTGCATCCTGGGTGATTTCTTGTAAATTTGATTTCTTCTGTTTCCTCAGGTGCGCTCCTATGAAGAGCAATGGACAGAGGAAGAATTTGAAAAAATGTGTCAGGTTGACTCTCCTGAATCCCCTAAAGTGAAGGAAGAAATAGTAGATAGGAACTTGGCAAAAGATGCTAGCGCATCTGTGGTGGCTGTTGGTACCACTGAAGTTAAGGCACCTCCCCCACCACTTCCTCCACCACAATTAGTTGAGCCTCCACCACAATCTGTGGAGCCTCCACCACCACAACCAAGCAGAGAGATAACTCCACCATCCAAGCGGGGACGCGGACGGCCTAGAAGAATAACTTCAGATAAATCTCCAGCTGGAGTGGTACTTCCAGCTCCTGGAAATGGCAAAACGGATGTGGGATTGCAGCAAGGAATTGAGTCTATCTCCTCAAGATCCTTCACCCCTGATTCTTCAACTGTCTCTTCTGATTTAGGGGCCACTAATGGAGCCACACCACAGTCTACTATAGGGATCTCTCCAAATCCTCAGCTTGCAATGTCTTCAGTTTCTGTTACACCCTGCTTGCAGTCTACTGGTTCTGTTATTACACCTGGCTCATCTACTCCTGCTTCTGTGCTTATCCAATCTAGAGGGCGAGGCAGGAAGGTTCAAAGTGGAGTACAAGCACCACGGCGCAGAGGAAAGAAACAGGAGCCAGTAGTGTCTGCTCCTGAGAATTTACCTGTTCCTGATCCAAATATAAATGGGCAATCACTGAACCTTTCTGTCAATTCGTTGGTCAGTGCTACAAGTGGAACAGTTTCTAATGTTCCTGTGGCTCTTTGTCATAGTAATATACCTGGCTTTGCTCCTGTTGAAGTTATCAGTGGAACCACCCATCATTCTGTACCAGGGATTGGTTCGGATTCTAAGTCAGCCCTTCCTATCTCTTCTGTCTCTCTTGCTGCTGAATACTCCTCTGTTCCTATGCAAATAAAAGCGCAAAGCCGGAAAGCACAAACTGGAGCAGGAGCGCCTCGGCGTAGAGGAAGGAAACAAGTGCCTGTATCACCTGCTGTTCCAGATGCTTTGGTTGGTCAGGCTTCTATGTCGGATCTACTTTCAGAGAATCAATCTGAGGAATTATTAGGAAGTAAAGCCATTTCCATGACAAGTAACCAACAAATAAATGATTGTAAATCAAGAGATGTTAACCAGGAGCAAGCATCCAGAGTAGTTGGTCAGGATCAAAAATCAACTGAGCATTTGGATGATGCAGCTCAAAATCAGCAACCAGTCTGCTCGTCCATAATAAATGATGGTATTGCCAGATCCATAGGTTAGTTATATGCATGTACAAATGCCCTTGTAATTTATTCTTTGCTACCATAAATGGGTAATCTGTTGTGAACTGGTATTGAAACAACTTAAACTTACGCAGGCATACCACCTGGACAAATTCTGAATGCTGATATGCACGATGTTGCTGCTGTGACAAAAGAGTTGTCAGCTGAAAAAATTTCTTCAAAAACTAAAGTTGGAGAACAAAGTAATGAAGGTGGGATTGTCCTAAATGTACCTTTATTAAGCAAGAATTTTATGGAGGTGGTTCAGGGCCAAAGCTCGGAGAGTAAAGCATCCCCTGTTATTGGTCATCCGACTGAGGCATCATCTGGTAAAGCTGCTGCAGAAGATGTTGGTGTATCTGTTCATGAAGTCACTGTGAAGATTGCTTCCAATTCTCAGCCGAATGCATCTGTTGCTCCCATGCCCCAAACTATACCACCTGAAGTCATGCAAGTAAAAAGGCAAGGTCGAAAGGCTCCAACTAGAGTGGAGGCACCTAGACGCAGGGGAAAGAGGCAGGGTCCAGTTTCACCTGCTGTTGATGCTTTGGCTGGTCAAGATCCAAAAATGAATCCACAATCACAGAATAAATCCAGGGATTCGTCAGGGAGTAAGGCGATGCCATCGGGAAGTAAACAAGAGACTGATCTCAAGGAATCTACAAATGTCACTCAGGTATTTTAGTTTGTTTACATGTATCTGTTGGAGTTCTCATATTTCCATTTGGACTAATGGCTTAAAGAAACCAAAACTTCTAGTAGTTGTGTCAAATTTAGCTAGAACTTTCAATTTTATATATTTTTTTATTGTTTTTAATGTACTAATTTAGAAACCATATACCTCAAGTCCAACAGTCATGAATTCACTGTTTTTTTCTTCTATGAAATTCATCATATATGATATGGTTATGAACTATTTGAGATGGTTATTCCACAGTTCATCATCTGATAATATAATTGAAATTTCTTGCTGAACTGATGATTATATTCTATAATTTTTAGGAGATACATTTGCCCAGTGGTTTAGTTGGTCAAGATCCAAAAAGAAAAGAGTCTAGTGGAATTCCTGCTTTTGGCCGAATTCAGACTGCTGCTATTACTGATGTTGCTCGTGTTATGAAGGAGATTTTCTCTGAGACTTGCTCATCAAAAACTAAAATGGTCGAATCTTCTAGAAATGAAGGTAGAAATACCCCAATTGCACCTGTAGGAGGTGAGGTACCTCTGGAGATTGCTAAAAATCAAAGCTCAGCAGGAAAAAAACTATTAACCATGCCTAGCTTGGAAACAGCAAGTCCAGTTGTAGGGATTGCAGTTGACAGTTCTAGACAGTCTGAGCCTGGAGCTGATGTAATGATGGAAGAGGACCATGCACCTGGTTTCAGTAAGCTTATTACTCCCAAAAATGATGTCTTTGCTGAAAATGTGGTAGATTCAGAACAGGTTTCTTCTAAAAAGCTCACCAGTACAGTTCCAGTCACTGTTGGTGAGAAGGATATTGTTCCTTCTTGTAGACTTGCAGGGAAAATAGCAGATTCAGAACTCATTGTACCTTGTCCTGGGTCCTCTGGGAATGAAATAGTTGCAACTGTTGCATCTCAAGGCCCTGCAGAGATTTCTAGGATGAAACAGGATGAGTTAGGAAAAGAAACAGTTAATTCTTCAAAAGAGCTACTGCAATCTTCTCCCCTTCATACCAGCCTTGAGAGTTCCATAACTCCTGTGAGAACTGCTGTTACTGATGATTGTCTGACAGTGACTTTACCTGCTTCAGTTGGAATGGGGCCTTCTGATAAGATAACAAAGAAAACAATGGTTTCAGAAGAAACATCACCTCCACTTGTATTAGGCACAGAAGGCCCTAAAACTTTTGCAAATATTTGTGGCATGAGTCCACAAATTCCTCCTAATCTTGATCCAGATTCTATTTCCAGAAGCATTCCTAGTGTGACTGAGACTGTAGCTGGAAGCGTTGCTGAGCCTTCTTTGCAAGTCTCATTAGGTACTGGAAATGTTCAAGGTTCCGGAAGTTGCACAAAAGCTGGTGGTGTGAGTGATCATCATACAGAGTCTTCACCAATTTCTGCGAGTCCTTGCCATCCAGGAAATGTGAACTCACCTCATGCGACTCTGAATGATTCTAAAAATGAAATACAGCTTTCTTCAAAAGAGTCTCTGGAATCTGCACCAATTTCTATGAATCCTTGCCATTCAGAAAACAAGACATTGCCTGACATGATATTTAATGATTCTAAAAATGAAATTCAGCTTTCTTCAAAGGATTCTCCAGAACTTTGTGCTTTTGGTATTAAAAACAATGAAGGCCTTACAGATGCTAGAATTCCTGGTGATTCGGGTGATCATGGTCCACTGGCTGGGCCTAACTCTGGAAGACAAGACAATTTAGGTAATGTTGATACAGGTGAAAGTTTTTCTGGCAGGTCTGTCTCGTGTTCTACAGAAGATAAAGCTCCTGCTTTCACAGGCAAAGATGTTGAATGTCCCAAAAGGGCCAACAATCTTGGAACTAATCTCCAGAGCAAGGCTTCTTCTGACAAAGACAAATTTGATGATACATGTGGCCTGATTGAAGATGAAAGGGATCTTGCACAACCTTCACATTTGGTCATTTCTGATTCTACTAATATGGAAGTTTTTCCAACAGATCCTGGTGAGGTGCAAGTACTGCTGGCTGTTAAAAGTGGTGAGGGTAGTGTGGATGTAGACCCCTCTGAAGTACAGGAGCCGGAGCCTCCACAAGATTTTATTGCTACACCATCCAATGTGGAGGATGTTCCAGGAGACACTAGTGGAATGCAGCCGTCTCTTGGAAACACCAAGGGTGGTCGTCTTGAGGTTTGCAATGTGGAAAGGCAAACATATTCGCTGGAATTGGTCGTTTCTGAATCTGCAAGTATGAGGAAAGATACCAGTAGAGCTGAGGTGCAGCCAGGGGTTAGAAGTGTAAAGGCTGAATATATTGCTGGTTGTGATGCAGAAACAAAGTTGTTTGATGCACATGCATTATTGCCAAATGATACTACTGCTGAATTGACAAATACAGAGGGCAGGCATCATAGGGATGTTTTGCAGGTTGGTGGGGCTGTACTGCAATTTATTTCCAATCCCACCCTTCCTTCATCTTCTCTGGTGGTAGAGGAAGAAAAAATTGACGACATTTTTGAGGAGGATCTAGTGGGCGGTTCGCCTAAACTTAATGAACCACAAGGATCTGAAGCAGAAATGTGTAATCAGGGGGATATCTCTCAAGTTGGTGGATATGTGCCAAAAAATTTATCAGATAATAAGATTTTGTCTTCGCCTCCCTTCACAATGGAGGAAGAAAGGAACAATGGATCGTCTGAGCAGGGTTTATCTGGCAGCCAAATAACACCAGAGGTAAAAAGATCTGAACCTGAAATAATACTGCAGAGTATGTTTACTCCAGCAAACATGGTTCTACTCTCATCTTCCTTGGCAATGGAAAACAAAAAGATGAGCACATCTGAGAAGGATTTAGTTTGCAGCCCAGTGCTGGAGGAATCAAAAGGATCTGAAGTTGAAAAGTGTGATCAGATGGGTGAATCAGAGGCCGGTATTATTGTGCCTGAATGCATTTCACAGAACTTGGACATGACAGCATCTTACTTGGCAATGGAGGAAAACCAGGCTGATGACTCATCTGCCAAGAGTCTGCTTTGCAGTTCTTCAGCAAAATCAAATGAGTCTGCAAGTGAAAAAAATGATCAAATGGATATTTCTCAAGTTGGTGAGGTTGTGCCTGAAATTGCATCAGAAAATATGGTATTGTCTTCATCTTCCCATGCCTTGAAGGATGGCAAGGCTAATTGCTCATCTGATGTAAACGAAGATGGCAGTTCAGTGGCAGAGGCAGAGGAATCAAAAGGATCTGAAACTGCGAGAAGCAATGAAATGACTGGATCTCAGGTCGGGGGAATTTTGTCTGAAACTGCTTCAGAAAGTGATGGTCGGTCTACATCTTGCTTGGTTATGGGGGATAAGAAGGTTAAGGGTGCACCTGAGCATAGCCCTCATGGCACCTCTGAAGTAGCAGGGGAATCCAGGTTTGAAGTTGCAGTTGACAGCTTAGTTGCATCCATGGATTCAAAAGGATCAGAAGTTGAAGCGGCTGTTCAAGTATTTTATTCTGTGGCTAGTGGGATTGTGCCAGTGAAAGAATTGACAGATGTTGAATTGTCTTCATCTTCCTTAATGGATGAGAAAACTGAGGGCCCATCCAGAAAAGATGCAGTTGGCACCTCAGTAGCACTGGAGAAATCACAAGAGTCTATAGTTGAGTAAATATATATAAATCATGAAATTTGTTGTACAGCTTTACTGTAACATCCTGCTATATGTAAGCTGACTGGAGGGGCTGAATTGACACATTTAGTCATCTTGTATTGCGTTGCCCTATATTACTTATTTAATTGCATATTAATAGTCATCATTCAAATTATTGGAATTCATGAGAAATTTCGGCTGGCTTAGTTATTGCACTTTTTGCTGTGATTGCAGTTATGATACAGTTCCGTGTTTGAACTAGCTAGCATAGTATATATTTGATTAGTACGGCATTGAGTTAATATGGATGGAATTGGAGTATGGATCTTTTGACATTGGATGTGTGTTTATATGAATCTAATCCACTTAGTCTTTTACATGGCAAACAAATATTGATAGAAACTATGGTGTAACACGGCATGTTTTGTATTTTGTACCGTTTGTTTATCAGTTAACTTGAGAAAGGAGAAACTAGGGCTTCTGTATTTTGACCATATAATTTTTATTCACCTGCCATCTTGCATGAATGATTCAGGTCATTCTTTTTCTTGTTGTTGATATATATTATTCTCATTGTGAGTGTCTTCTATCTGTTGTATGTATATTACTGTAATTTGAGTTGATTAATCTTAAATTTTATCATCTGCTAACTGTTAATTGAGTTGTGTTTTACCTTTGTTTCGGTTGATATGAGAGAGTTATGCTAAGTATTGAGCTATCTCTAGTCTCCATTTCATTTCATATAAATCTTCTCCCCATTATCATGTCATTCTACGTGCAGCATTGTGGCGTTCATGTTTGCTATGTTGCTATTTTAGGGGCAGTTTTGATTGATATTCCTGAGATTTATATATAGTTGTTGAGCTGCTTACTGCAATAGTTGTGATTTATAGTGAATGTGGCGTTACTGCATTAAGAAATTTGTAGTTATTTTGACTTTAACTGTCTTGTTTCAACTCAGAAAGCATTGGAAAATCAATATGTATGTCATGAATCTAGGTTCATGTTGCAATATGAATTTTGGTTAATAAACACTGTTTCATTTAAGTGTCATATATGTTATTTAAAAACAAAATAAAACATGTATATTGGTATTGAATTAAATATGTATTGGTCTTAACTATATATATATATTGATGTTGAGCTGTAATTATATTGAAATCCATAAAGATAATTTAATGAAAAGCACATTGGTTTTCAATTGATATTTTATTAATAATATAAAAAATTTTAAACTGCATGTACATTAGTTTTTAACTGCATATACATTGGTCTTTATACATTGAAATTTATAAAATAAATTAATAAAAAGCAACTAAAACTGTATTATGTTATTCTAATGTTGTTCAACATACCAAATTTGTGTTTCAGCTTATGTAAAAGAGAAAAAGGATTTTTCCGATTACAGTCAAGAATGTCCCAAACAATGTCATCAAAGAGAAACTGCTAATTCACTAAACCTCTCCCACTTCCATGCCCAAAAAAAAAAAAAGGAAAAAGAAAAAATACTTGAGTTTAGTTGAACCTTGAGCAACCTCAAATATATGGGTTGTTAATATGCTCGGTGATATAGATTTTACCCATAGTAGTTACATAGATTTGACTTGACGATTGACAAATGATTAATTTATTTTATACATTTGACTTCTAGATGGAGCGAAAGAAGTTGCGCACATAGTTGGAGGGGATGCTATATCTCTGGGGAATTTAGATAATTTCCATCCAGAGGATGGCATGATTCTTGCAAACACAACTACAATTGGAATGCAACCGAAAGTTGACGAGACACCTATTTCTAAGGTTCTCTGTGCTATCCTTTTTTTTTTTTTTTTTCATTCTGAAATGATATATTGCACCTTAATTCTGAAATGAGAAAATCTTTGGGTTTTGATATCGTTGTGCCTAGACTTTCATTTAAGATTCATGCATTATATAAATATGAGTACTATATGAGGCCAATGTTGTATCTTCATGCTTGCTTTGGTTGGATTTCTGTGGAAAATGAAAACATTTTGTATATAGCAACTTCTAACATTGAGAAGTCATTTACTTATTTTCAGATTGAAAGATATCTTCAGTATAGTGAGGTTGTGTGAGATGAATGATGGTATTTATTCAAAAAAGAAAAAGGTTAAATAAGAAACAAATGCTGTTGAGAGAAAAGGTGGTGATGAGATCTAAGAAATTTAACATGATGCCTTTCAAGTAAGGTAATTAGGAATGGGGGAGGGGTGTAATATGTCTTGTATGGTAAAAAATTATGATAATGAAGGAATAAAAGATATCAGGATCAGATGGAGGACTAGATATAGACTTGTGCTATGGGCATAATGAATTTACAAGTTGAGATTAGATACTCGTGTACTTCTGCTCCTGTATTTCATATTTGAGAGTTGATAAGAAATTTTTTAAGACTTCCTCTTGAAGTAAGCGTCCACTTGGTTTGGCATTTGTTCATTAGCATTTTGTGATTAAGCATTCAAATGTTGAAGAAAAATATTTGATAAATGTTGTCATTCAATACTTCAATTTAAAAACTAGCGTTTAATATTTAAAAAATATAATTGAACACTGAAAGCTAATTTTTCTAGTGTTTAAAATCTAGTATTTAAATTTTTTTACTAGTATTAACCTTATATTTATCATTATTTACCATTATATTAATTTGTATTAAAATAATTATACTTTTTGTTATTTTATAATCTAATAGCAGCTTCAACGGCTAAATTATCAAATATTTTATATTTATTAATCGTTGATAGTTGAATATTGACTGGTGGTACTAACTGTTGAATATTAATGACTCATTGTTGACTGTCAGGGCTAAACCAAACATGCCTTAAATATACCAAACTTTTGTAATATATTGTATGCACGTTGGGAGATAAGATTGTTATGTAATATATTGTAAGCACATTCAGAGATAAGTTTGTTAACTCCTGTTTTTGCATTTTGCTTTGAGACATTACTCCCTGGTCTTCGATGCTGTTTACACCCCTAAAATTACCAGGCTCTTGAGCGAAGCAGAAGAATCTGGAGCTTTAACAGTTTCAGGGTTGTGGGTGTTTATTGGGCAGGCATACGAACAATTTGAGAAGTTCACTGGACTACCTGGTAAGATTATATTTGCATGCTCTCTTAGCATGATCAGTAATTTATTAGTTCCGATTTATTTATTTTTTGTGCTTATTTTCTCCTTTCAGTATCCAAGGAATTCTTTCGGGAAATCATGTCAAAGACCTAGTAGGGGTCCCATGACTAATCTTATTGACGCTGCTGGATTTGTTTTCCATGGTTCAACTGGAATTGTATCTTTCGTTTGTTTTCTTTGGGTTGGGGTGGAGGGGAAGGGATAATAGGATATTCAGTCTCCACTCTGCAACTCATTTGATCAATGTATGTTCCAGAACTCATTTTTCACTTGCAAGTCCTAAATCCTTGAGTTCATTCTGCTTTAGGAATTTTTTTCTAGTAGCTCTAACAGCGAGCTCTGTGTACAACTTCTTTCGTCCTGGAAACTGTGTAATTGTATTGCAAAAAGTCCAACTCTGAATTCTGCTGGTGGCTCAAAAATGCATACTGAGACGCCTGATTCTATATTAATGAGCTTTTATTTTTTATTTTTGTCACACTAAAGTCTAGTGATAGTTGATGATAAACTTACAAATAATAATTTGAATATATGAAAAATTATAATTATTTTTTTCATATTTGAAATCAGTAAAATTAATTTGATTTTAAAGTTTTTCATTTTTATCTATTATATAGTGTTATTTTTAAATAATATAATTTTTTATTAATTTTAAAGTTATTAATAAAAATTTTGTTAATTTCACATTTAATTACCATATAAGATTTTAATATAATAAAAATAAAATTAAAGATTCAATAGATATGAATTAGAAAAAAATATCTTGTAAAGTAAATACTCTACAACTGCTTAGACAATGATATTTAACATTGTATTTAGTATAAATGAACTTTATAATTCTTATGGAATTCATTTATAAATCTATATTTTATATATTTGGTATAAATAAAAATTTATTTGTCATTTTATTTTATTAAATATTTAGAGTTGATTATAATTAAGTTAGTTTTTTTATCAGATTTGATAGAATTTATAAATAAATTTTAGAATTATATTTTTTATTGTAAAAAATATCATTAATTAAAACTCTTTTTTACTTTTTTTTCTCTCTATTTTATCTCTCTATCTTCTTTTTTATTTTTTATATTTATCAAAAAATAAAACAAATAACATAAGAATAAAATATTTTATTAAATTTTACACTTAAATCAAACAAAAAATTTATTTCATTAGAAGTGAATTCTATTTCTATGTTGTAGTATATCAAACGTAAAAATTATTTACAAATAAATTTTATATGAAATTCATTTGTAAATGAAATAAATTTTAAAATAAAATTAAACTAAACACTATATAAGTAAAAAACTCGTATATAGATATGATAGTATTATAATAATATTTTAAAAATTAAATTGGATTGACTAATACAAAATCAAAATTGAATAAATGATCAATTTGACTAGGTTCATATTGGTTTTTATTTTTCAATTTATAAATCATATTTTTATATTATTTTTAATGATATTTTTATTTTTAAAAAATTTAAATAAATCAAATTCATCAAATTAAAAAATATGCTAGTTGAGTAATTCATTGACAGTCAAATTATGAAAACATTGGTCGTGATCAATTAACATAATTAACAATAACATATGCTAAAACATGATTAACATAAATTTAGTGTTTGATCATATTCATTATTAACTTGTTTTTGCGCGGGAATTAAAAAAATTCACCTCACATGGCCGTCACGTGACTTTAATCCAAGTTGTCGGCATTTAACGGTTCGCTGAATGCCAATAGAGCACCAAAAAATTCAAAATTCGCCAGTGCTCGTTCTAAATTGTTTGGACACAAGACTAACCATAAACGCGACAGTTACCTCTTAATTTCAGATTTTATTTTCAATTACACTCGTATTCCCGCCCATCATTCGCCTCATCTTTAGCCAATCAAATCCAACTCAAACCTCTGTCTCACATCATATCCAAGCCAAGTTCTCACTTACATCCAACCTAAACCACCTCGTTCCGCCGGTAACAGATCAGAACGCAGCTTGATCTTACCGTTTCATCCAAATCGAAACCCTAGCTAGGCCAACTCCGTCGCCATGAACCATTTCCACATCTACGAGGCCATTGGCCGCGGCAAACACTCGGTAATAAATACACTGTGCAAACGCCGTAATCTCTCCGTTTAATGCTCTACTTCTGATGTGGATTTTTTTTATTAGACTGTGTATAAAGGGAGGAAGAAGAAGACAATAGAGTATTTTGCGATTAAAAGCGTTGATAAGTCGCAGAAGAGCAAGGTTCTTCAAGAAGTAAGGCTGCAATGCTCTTTTCTATTGGCTGTTATATGCTGTGATTTCCGTTTCTAATGGTGGATTTGATGATTTTATTTGTCGGTAATTGGCAGATTAAGTTTGCATTTTAAGTTAAGCATTGTTTTGAGCTCTAATTCTGCATATTTTACTGACTGTAAAGATGCTTTAGTTTTCGTTTGCCTACTTTAAAATAATTGTAAAATAGAGATGTTAATATTTGAATATGTTCTTATTTCGGTGATCTAAACTGGAAAGCGAACTCGGCTTGTTATTTTACTTCAATGTTTTTGGAGAAATAGCCCTTTCATTTTCATTTTTTCCTTTCCTCCCCTGTCATATGGGAAATTGAGAATCGAACTAGCTGAATGTCTACTATTCTTTCCCCTAGGAACATGCTCAGGCTGGATATTTGATCATTTATTTTTCTATTTGATTTTTTTGGTTCCCTTTTGTTGGCATTAATTGCAGGTTAGGATTCTTCACTTCTTAGATCATCCAAATGTATTAAAATTTTACTCCTGGTAAGGCTTGCTAATATCTGGTTATTGTTGTTCAGATGCTTATTCTTAAAAACTATAGTTAATTTTCTCCTGCTAGTTAATTTTCTCCTGCTTCTGGCTTAGTTTTTCCCCATTATGCTTTTGTGTATTAGGTATGAAACTTCTGCTCACTTGTGGTTGGTGTTGGAATACTGTGTTGGTGGAGATCTTATGACCTTGCTGCGGCAGGTATCAATCGCTTAATATTTATATAAAACCTTGCATTTCTTTCATCAACATGTATCATGTTTTCCGCTACAAATTAATTGTAGATTTTTAAAAAAATTTTGAAAAATGTCTTGGATAATTTCAAATATACTGTTTGCATATAAATGTGCTGTGTTATAATACCACATTAATATTTTGGTTTGGATTTCATGTAAAGTAATTGAGCATAACTCAATGTGCTCACCTGATGCATGTCTAGATTTGCATAATGATATTTTCTGGTTAAATTGCAGGACAGTCAGCTACCTGAAGACTCAATTCACGATCTTGCCCGTGATTTAGTCAGAGCTTTGCAGTAAGAAAAGCTGAAAGGGTTTTTTTTTTTTTTTTTCTCATTTTTCTACACAATGTTGGTACCAGCTATGTTTTTCAGCTTTTATTCTGACAAGTCCATTATTTTCAGGTTTTTGCACTCAAAGGGAATCATTTACTGTGATTTAAAACCATCAAACATTCTCTTAGATGAGAATGGACGTTCGAAGGTACTTATGCATTTTATTTTCCTTGTATTTTCCATGTATATGAACTAGTGTTCCTTTATGTTTGTGCTAACGCAGCTGTGTGACTTTGGACTCGCAAGAAAATTGAGTGAAATATCTAAAACTTCTTCTTCCATGGTAAGTTTTTCTAACAGTTGCAGCATTTGACATACCATGCACACGAGGTTTGAAATTTAGGATTGCAATGTTAAGTTTATCCTCCATTTATGATTATAATTGTTAACAAAAGTACCTTTGCTTTTTGTATAATTTTTTAGCTGCCACAAGCAAAACGTGGAACACCCTGTTACATGGCTCCTGAGCTATTTGAGGATGGAGCTGTCCATTCGTATGCATCTGATTTCTGGGCCCTAGGTTGTGTACTGTATGAGTGCTATTCAGGGAGGCCCCCCTTTGTGGGCAGAGAGTTTACGCAGTTAGTGAAATCTATCCTCTCAGACCCTACCCCACCCCTTCCTGGAAATCCAAGCCGTCCTTTTGCCAACCTGATCAATTCTCTCCTGGTGAAAGATCCAGCTGAACGAATACAGTGGACTGAGCTTTGTGGACATGGTTTCTGGAGATCCAAATTTGCTCCGGTGCCCTTACCTCCTCAGCCTGAATTTCATAATATGGTAGAACTTCAAGCAAATCCATGTCTCTCAGAATATAATGGGGACAGATCTTTAAAAAGCAAAACCCCTCCTAAATATCTTGAAAAGGATGCAAAAGGGTCTCCAAAACATGATGAGAATTCAATATTAGGATCCAAAGGTCATGACACGCCAGTAAAGGGTATACCACGTGGCAGAAAAACTCAAACAAAGGCCTCTGGCAGAGTGGTTGAGGAGAGGCAGAGAGATCCTTCTAGTGCTAGTAGGGGTGTTAATCTCTTAAGAATGTCAAGAATAGCAAAATCAAACTTACAGAGGGAGAATCAGAAGGAAAACTACAGGAGGCCCATGCCTAGTAGCGCAGAAAATGATTCTGAGGTTAAAATTGAAAACACAGATATGGAACTTGATTTTAATGAGAACACAGAAGAAGATACACATGACGAACCTGATGGAGCTGACAATTCTACCAGTATATCTGAAGAGGTGGAAAATAACATACATCAATTGGAAACTTCACCTGTTGTTAATACACCTGCCTCAGATGAATCAAGAACAAATGATCTGGAATCATCCTCTGAGCATGTTGAGATATTGACTACCCCTCTTAGTGCTAGCCCTCAGGTCAAAACACTGAGAACTAAAGAAGCTTTAGGTTCGGGAGCTGAGTTTGATTCTTCTAAATCTTCCAATAACGTTTCAGAGATTCTTTGGCATCCATCTGATCTTTCAGTCCGACCTGTCATGCCCAGCAGAAAAGCTGATAAAGTATCAGAAGTGATTCCTTCTCTTCCATTTGAGGCACTGCAACCATCTGATTTTGTGAAGATGTCTAAGGAGCAGTTGGATGCACTCAACAATAGAATTATATCCATTTTTAATGGAAACACTAGTATTGGGGAGAAGCAGAATCTGATTAGATACCTTGAGATGTTGAGCTGTAATGTTGATGCAGCCAATATCCTGACAAATGGGCCAATAATGCTTATGGTCATTAAAATGCTCCGGCTGTCCAAGGCTTCAGCATTGCGTGTTCAACTTGCTTCGCTAATTGGCTTGCTAATTCGCCATTCTACTTTTCTTGAAGATGATTTGACAAATTCTGGAATTTTAGGGTCACTCACTGATGGCCTCAGGGACAAGCAGGAAAAAGTGAGGAGATTTTCCATGGCAGCTTTAGGTGAGTTGTTGTTTTATATATCTACCCAGAACGAGCAGGGTAAAGATAATAATCCACCAGAATCTCCATCAAAGGATAGTCGCTCTGCACATGGTTGGCAGGTTGGCTTTCTAGCTTGATGTGTTAATTGTCTTGTTTGTGTGCTGCATTTTATGATGATTCATTCATCATTCTAACAAACATTGACTTTCTATCATTTATCTTTTAAAATCTATCAGTATCAGTATGTTCTATTTAATGGAAACTTTTTTTTTTACTTTATTTACTGTCATCAATTGAATTTTGGAAGTAATGCTTTGAGTGGAATTGTTGCTAGTAGCTTTTCATTATGTTTTTTATATGTTATTTGGCACTCTTCTTTGATTTGTGGTCATCTTCATTAACCATCATATGCTATACTTTTACTGAATACAGGTTCCAAACTCATTGATTTCATTGGTATCTTCTGTCTTGCGAAAAGGTGAAGATGATTTAACTCAACTTTATGCACTGAGGACAATTGAAAACATTTGCAGTCAAGGAGGGCATTGGGCGGTTCGTTTCACCAGCTCAGACATGATCAATAACCTGTGTTATATATATAGAGCTACGAGCAAACAGGAGAGCATGAGGCTAACGGCAGGATCATGTTTGGTTCGTTTGGCTCGGTTCAATCCTCCTACCATTCAATCAGTTCTTGAAAAACTTTCTTTCAAAGACACAGCATCTGCACTTGTTAAGGGCAGTCCACGTGAGCAGCAAATAAGTCTGAACCTTTTAAATATGGCTATGCTTGGAAGCCATATGTTCACAAATATTGGGCGGCACCTTTTACCCTTGGCAGAGGATAAGAATCTGGTCCCAAGTATTTTGTCACTTACAGAGCAGGGTAGTGAAGTTTTAAGGGGAAAGGCACTTCTTTTCACAGGCCTTCTTTGCAAGAATGGTAGAAGATGGCTGCCACACTTTTTTTGCAATCCTAGATTAATTTCTGCAGTGGAAAGGCTGGCAAAAGAGAAAGACTGCTATTTGCAGCAGTGTTTAGATGCATTTGTGCGCATTGTCTCATCTACTGTCCCAAGCTTACTGGATATCATAACTGCAGATATTCAGCAGATGATGGGAGGAAGGCGCCATGGGCAACTCTCTGCCATTAGTAGTCGGGTTACTTCAAAGACCAATATTCATTTGTTTCCTGTTGTTCTTCATCTTCTTGGGAGCTTATCTTTCAAGCGGAGGGTGGTGAATCATCAAGTGCTGCAGCAATTGGCAAATTTGGTTGAGGCTGTTGAGACACCATTTCAGGTATGTAGCTGCATGAGATGACTATTTATAATTCAGCTTCAAATTTTGCCATTGTAGTTAATTGATTCTTTTGAGATGCAATTTAGGATGGCAAATATTCTTGGCTGGATTTCCCAACCTAGTAATCGAGCGAAAACAAACTTACAATGTGAAACTTACATGGATCCTTGAGTGATCCATGTTGTCAAGTAAAATTAGGGTATAAAATGGGCAGTTGAGACTTAAAAGCCTACTCAGTTGCCAATCTGATGTACATGGTAGATATAGTGTTGTGTATAAATTGTCTGTCTCAGTTACAACTAAAACGTTGCATGATCTGTATGTTGCTAGTACTTTATGTTTATCTAGGATAAACCTGAATAGGAAAATATATATTCTTGATTGTTGGTAAAATGCCTAGGTAAATATACATCTTGGATATTGTTGGGAAAATGTTTGGGCAAGTTATTAGCACTACATCAAATTTTTTTCATAGTTTCTATTTGAGTGTTTAGTTCACCTGGAATCAGCTTTAGCCTTTCTATTTATTGTGCCAAACCACCAAAATTTTGTCATCCAGATGTTACATTTCTATCTACCAAAGAAGCGCAAATGAGTTAATATGCAGATAACCCTTTTTCGTTACTATCCTTCAGGGCAGAGATGACTTCCAGATAACCCTTCTCCGAGTTCTCGAGTCTATCGTAGAGGAGCCTCCTTTAATTCTTGAAAGCCCTGACATCTTTATTGGTGAAATTCTTCCCAGTCTGGCCGTTCTATACAGGGGAAATAATGATGGTGATGCCAGATTTTTGTGCCTGAAAATCCTGTTTGATGTGGTGATCATCTTCTTGAACGAACCTTTTGAGGACGAGCAGAAAACAAAGGCTTTGAAGTCAATATCCAATATCCATTTCCTACCTCTGTACCCCACATTGATTGAAGATGAAGATCCCATTCCCATGTATGCACAGAAGCTTCTTGTGATGCTTATTGAGTTTGATTACATTAAGATCTCAGACATTCTACGTCTGAAGACAGTCTCACAGTGCTTTGAATTTTTACTTGGTGATCTGTCAAGTGCGAATGTAAACAATGTTAAACTTTGTCTTGCTTTGGCATCTGCACCTGAAATGGAATCCAAGTTACTTTCTCAATTAAAAGTAGTTAGGAGAGTTGGAAGCCTTTTGGAGTTTGTGTATGCAAAAGATATGGAAGATTTTCTGGAACCAACTCTTGGCCTTTGTAGGGCGTTCCTTTTATGTTCAGTAGGTAGTAAAGTAGGATTAGCTTACAGACAAGAACCAGCACTTCTGAATGATGTTTCTTCTGAGGCAAGTGCTCCGGTTGATCAGCAGCAATGCATAAGAGATATAATGGACTTTGGCAGCAATGTAGGTGTCTTGCTGGAATTGAGTGGATCCTTGGAAGTACATATCGCAGATATAGCTTCTGAATGTGTGGTGTTGTTACTCAAGACAGCTCCCAGGGAAGCTACAACTGGATTTCTATCTAACCTTCCAAAGGTTAGTGCATTCCTCGAGTCTTGGCGCAAAGGTGTGCCTCACTTACTTTTGCAGCGGATACTGCATGCTCTTGCTTATTCTTGTAGGCAATACTTGTCACATGCAATGATATTATCGATATCTGTGCCTGAGATTCCAAGGATTGAAGCCATTGTTATGGAACTTAAAAATTCAACCATTATTGATTTGGCCAACGCTGCTTTAGTTGTGGCCTCGGAATTGCACCGGCTGCCTCGTTGTATTTGAAGACTAGAGGTTTGTTGATTTTTCTTTTTCCCTATTGTTTTGTCATACCTGAGGTTTATTTATTTATTTTGAAGTCTAATACCTGAGGTTTATTGATTGCTCTTTATTTGCAGATACTTCAGGAGTTAGGTCATCAAAGAGTGGAAAGACATTCCCTGGACTCTGGGTAAGGGGTCAATAATGTCCCCATGTATTGAGACGAATTCAATTTTTTTATTCTTAGTTATATAGTATAGTCCTCATATGAGCTTCTCTGTATAATCTTTGTTTGTTTTTGTATCATCATAGAACACTCTCAAATCTTCACTATTTGTTTTTTATCTAAGTTATTGGTTCGGAGATTTTGCCGTTGCCAGCTCTTCTCAGTATCGTTTTTGGGTGTGAAGACATGACAGAACAAGAAAAGGCTCTCTAAGTTTGGTATTGGGAAACCAATGTTTTTAAACTAGAGATTGAACAGGACAGCTGACTAATTATTGATTCGATCAGTTCAATTTAATAATTTTTTTTTTGCAAATAATATTTAAAAATATTAAAATATTAAAAATATATATAATATGATAAAATAATGAAAATTATTTTTTAAAATTTAAATTTTGAGTAAAATAGTGTAATTTTAAAAAATGAAAATTTTCACAAAAATAATATAATTTTAAGCTGGATTGGTTTAATTCAGTTTTAGTTTGGGTGGTTTTATCAAAATTGACTTTTTTTTGTTTTAATCAATTTTTTAAAAGGTAATATTGAATCAAATTAAATTATTGGCCGATTTTCGATTTTACTAATCCAACCAATCGGTTCGGTTCTGAAAACACCAGTGAAAACCCGGAATTGCTTTCTAATTTTGTTTTAGTATGGTAGAAGTATAAAAATGTAAATAGCATCTTGCTTTGGCATCCAAATTAGATTAAACTACAAATATAAAGTTAAGCTAAAACTAGTGAAACCAAATTCACGGGCAAAGAGGAATCATGAATCAAACTCCCAACAAACATATGGCAACAAAGTTCAACTAATATTTGTCTCTTACCCAAACATGCCAACCTGCGTCTTCGCGTAACCATCCAGTCATGACATCCCATATATATACCGAGGACCACACCTAAGACCCCTTAGTCATGCCTTTAAAAAGACTTTCATCATAACTTGCACCAAAGCTCCTCCCACTCACTCACTGTCCGCAGCCCCCACATTTTCCTCACACAGAAATACTCTATATTTTACTATCTCCAATAAGTGTGTGTGACATTAATTGATTTCCTTCATCATTAGAGATGGCCTCCTTTTGGTTTCTCTTATCACTCGTTATATCTTTAATCATCTTTCCGTTGCTTTCTTCATGCACTAAGCTGAATTCACAAGCTTCAACTATCTCAACTTCTCCAGCATCTCTAAGAAATTCTCCTCCTCTTTCTCCATTTCAAGATTTGTCACCGGACATTGCTCCTCTACTGCCTTCTCCTGGTGGTGTGCTACCTTCTCCAACCATATCATCTCTTCCTACCATTCCATCCACTCCTAGCCCACCTAATCCAGATGAGTTGGCTGCACCTGGGCCTGAATCTGCATTTTCACCATTAGGATCATTTCCAGCTTCCTCTGCACAACCTTATCATAAATTAGTAAACTTAGCTGTTGCTGTAGGGTGTACAGTATATTGGTCAATGCAGTTTCTGAAAATGTGAGTTCATTTGCTGGCTAAAACTTCCAGTGGCCTTGCTAGCTTGCTAGGTTTGGGAGTTCCATTATTTCCATGTTAATTTTTGCATTTGTTGCAGTATATAACATATTTTAAGTAGTTTTGTCTTCTCAGTAGTTGAATGCTTATTGAGCAAATAATCCATGATTGTCCCACTGTAAATTAGGCTTTCTTTTCTTTCTTTTCATTGGCATTTTAGTCTTTGTGGGTATTATGAGAAGCTACTACCTCTTCAACCTGTGGCGCTGCTCCTGCTCCCATCTGGACACCCTGATGTGAGGGGGCACATGGTCTTGATCCATATCCATATGGGAAAAAGGCGTTTCTATTAGAAAAGCATGTGACCGACACAAAAAGGCCCATGTATTAGGTGAAGATTTTGTTGGAAAGTCCATCATAACATGTTAATTAATCAGGCCTAATATAATAGTGGTGTGTAGGTAAATCTACTTTCCCCTGTCATCATTTGCATCGGGGAATCCCAAGTCTAACCCAACTTGTGAATAGAAATAACCTAGTGAATGAATGTTACTAATTATCAGTGAAATGATACAGCTACTTTGTCAATCTTTATGCAAATTTATCCATATCAAATATGTACTCTGATGGAAATAAGACAAACAAGAATGAAGAAATGAGGGAGCAATAGTAGTGGACAAAAACCTTAATAATTCTGAACATATTAGCTCATGAGTGACAATTGTCTTATTGTCAATGAGATCCTAACTCCCTGTCTCAATCTGTTACAATCATTAGTGTTGTGACCTACTCCTTGATGAAAAACACAATAAGCATCAGCATCATATCCCCTAGGCAGCAGGAAATTGAACACATCAACAACCCTCTTTCAGATTTAAAGGATTTAAATGAAACATATATAGACACAACTGTGCAGGCTTAGAAGACCAAAATCAGCAACTAACATGCTAAGCGAATAGTTGTTTTCTTTTATAAGATAATGATACATGGTAAAGGGGTTAAAAAATAGTCGATAAACACAAGCCAGACACTTCCATATAAGAATGACCCCTACAAGGACTATAAATGGACTGAGAAGGAGATGAACTTGTTTGAAGCTATTTCAAGATATTTTCATCAATCATACCAAGTTCTATTTTAATGAATTGCATATGTTCATCACAAAAAATGTTTAGTGAAATATCTGTCAATTAATGGTTAGTATCAATAAATTCTAACACAATATTGTTATTATTCACATGATCCCTAAGAAAGTGATGTCTTAGGTCTATATGCTTACTTCTGGAATGTTGAATGAGATTTTCAGACAAGTTTATGGCACCATAAGAGAAAAAAAAGAAAGAACTAAGAATTGTACATGTGTTATTTAAAGCCGATTTTTGAAATTCTCCTTTCTCATTCGGCCTAGGCATATTTTTTATCATATTCAAAACACCAATTGCACTTCTAAATTCTTAGATTACAATTAGGTCTTTAGAAAATTGTCTTTCAACATGTAGATTTTCTGACAATTTACTTTTGTAAGGAGGGGATTGGCTGCCAGTGGTACCTGACTTCAATGAATATGATAAAAGCATGGTAAATATCCATGTTGTCGAGGAAAGCTTGAAGCAGATAATATAATGCTGGAAGAGCTGCCTCACAATGAGTCAATTTGTGAGAAGATGCTACTGAGTATGGGATCTTACAAAGACTGGACATTGAATTGATAAAAAGAGTACTTAAAAAAGGGGGAAGCTCCTCAAGAGGGAGAGGGAAATGAGAATGTTGAAGAGGTTGTCATAGTAGAGGTGAAGCACTTGAAGGAATAGACACAAATGCACCTATTTGGGGCTCTTTAGGAAGTTAGGGGTATTTTGATAAATTGGGTGTTTTGGTGGTCTTTAGGAAGCTAGGGGTGTTTTGCTAAATTATGTGTAATTGGGCGTAAAAAGAGACTAGGAATAAACCTGAAAAGCACAGAAGCTAAGCAAAGAAATTGAGATTTGTCCTTGTCCATCCATCTTACATTCACCCAGCAGAATTAAGACTTCTCACCTATATTATAGTCTAATGTCCTAAAATTAACACCATTTATTGTGTAGTCATTTATTAATTGGTGAAAATTATTGATTTGTAAAAACATCTACTAAAAAAATATGTTTCATGTGTATTTGCTAGTATCACTCTTATAAACTTTTTATCATGTCAATTTAGACTTATGTATTTATTATTTGTAAGTTATCAATAAGTTTGGTATATATTTTTAATAAAAAAATTAAATACAGCAATGATTTATATCTCAAATTAAAAAAATAATAGAAGGATTATGAGAAAATTAACTTCAAGAAAAAAATAAATCTATAAAAAATAGATACTTTTCACGCATATATTTCCCTTTTTTATCTTTTAAATCTCACTTATATTGTAGGTTATAAAATATCTTGAGATATACAATTCAAAATCAATACAACTGGACAAAAAAAAAAAGGTTACTTTAAATAAATAGTTTTATGAGGAATATGAATCTATTAATTCATATTTTTTATATTTATATTAATTATTAAACAGTAAAATATTAAATTATATCTATAACATGTGACTAATTTTATGAAAGTTTATTAAATTATTGAAGTTATTAATTATTTGGAGTATTTAGAGTCAAATTATAAAAATAACTTAATTTCCTCCTCTGCCTTTGATACTATTTTCCAAGATTTTTTGTAAATCTTACCTGCACTCCGTAGCCCAACTTATCGAAAATATATTCGACTCCTTTGCTTTTGCAACTTCTTCAAATCATTCATCTTCTTTCCGTTCAATTACATCGCTGCTGCTGATTATCAAATGAACACACGATAGGAGCCTGATCAACATGTTTTATGTCTTTTTACTGGTTTATCTGATTCATTTTGATTTTCTATAAAATCAAAATAAACAAAATTAATAATATCTTAAATTAAAATGAATTATTTTATAAACTTAACTGAAATTTTTTTAGTTAAAATTTTTGACAAATTCAGCCCTTGTAATTTCTCTGGCAAAGTTTTTATTGAAACTTTTCTCCATTGAAGCAGCAATTTTATGAACACAAACACACTAAAATTTTAGTAACACATTTCTTGGTTTATAATTATTAATTTTGAGCTATTTTGGGTGAAAATTGAATAATTATATAAAATAATATCAATGCTAAAATAAATAATAATAAATACCTTAAATTTTAACACCGAAAATAGACAATACGAACACATAACTCGATTCACTCTATAATTAAATCAATTTTTCTTAATTTTTTTAAAATCTGAAGTTAATATATTAAAAAATATCTTAATCCAAACTTCGTCAAAACCAAACTCATGTAATTCAATTTATTTATCAACCCTGGAGCAAAATAAAGTTATTTCTAGTTGTACTAGACATAATAACCTCATTGTGTGTAGTATACACTCTAGTGCTAAAGCACCACAAATTGAAACAGGAAATGGGAGTATATGTCTTCCAACTAATGTTTTTAATAGTAATGCAGGAAATCAAAAGTTTAAAGACTAATAATCACTGTTCTTTTCAAGTATTTCTGATGTACCAAAAAATCCAAAAATCCCAACAAAAAGAAAAAAAAAAAACTCTACTAGTGCTAGTGGCTCATTTATGATTAATCACAATTTTCCACTATTGTTACAATGAAGTACATGTAGTACCAAAGATTATATGTAGAATTTAGTACTACACCTCCAAAAGTCTTCTTCTTATAATTAGAGTTCTTTGTCTTTCAATTTTGTGTGTTCCTCTTCTCCTTCAACTGGTCAAGAGAGTGAGGGCAAGGGAAATAAAGAGGGTGAAAAAAAAAAAATGGTGCCTCAAGTTACACTTTTGTGGGGCAAGAGCACAGAAATCATGTTCCGAGGATGGCCAAGCCAAAGCTTCTACTTTTACATGTTAGCCTTAGCTTCGGTGTTTCTTGTAGCAATGGCAGTGGAGTGGCTGTCACATGCCCGATTGGTCAAGTCCAGCACAAACTATGTTGTTGCAGGCCTCCAACAAACCCTAATGTATGCTATTAGAGTAGCACTTGCATTCTTGGTTATGCTGGCTGTCATGTCCTTCAACATTGGAGTCTTTCTGGCTGCTGTTGCTGGCTATTCAGTTGGATTCTTGATTTTTGGCAGTCAGGTTTTCAAGAAAACCAAAATTAATCCTTCTGAAGATTTATCTGATCTTCCCCCATTGAACTGCTAATTAATTAGTGATCCAAGAATTAGTTAAACCCAATCTAGGTAGTGTTTGAGATGGCTTATATTATTAGGAATGACATCGAGACGAAGAATTCTCATCCTTTTCCTTCTACGGAGATTCTCAAATTGAATCTCATGAGATTCAAAAAAATAGGTGTAGTTATTTTTTGTTAGATGATATTTTGTATTTATTATATACATATAGTGTAAAATATTCTTATTTTATAATTTAATATAGTTATTAAAAAAATCTTCTTCTGTGACTATTCATATAATTTTAAATTAAAGTCTCAAATTAGTTCACATGATCACATAAACTCTACATTACCTCTATAAAATCAATCATCATTAGTTTCATGTGGCATCTATATTGTTATGGGGATCAATTTGAAATTTTAATTTAAATAAAATTGTGATATTAACACAAATTTAACTAATTTTAAGTTATATCTATTATTTCATTTCATTTGATTTGAATAATATATTATCAAAAAGAAAATTTTGGATTTTTTTTTTAGTAAGCTTTCACTTGTTGTCAGAGAAATGAAACCCAGATCATTGGTTACAAGCAGTTCCCATCAAGTTTTAATAATGAAAGCACTTTTGAATTCCCTCCAATTTTTAATTACTTGCTAATAATTGTTGGTAATCTTGATCCCTAAATTTGTTTCTATGCAAGAGACTTGGACACCATATAGAATCTATACACTAGAAATCCAACAAAAGAAAACAAGTTGACATAGTTTTTAGCTCCAGACTACAGTGTATAAAAAACACATTTTAGTTACCCTCACTTCACCTCAGGAACCAAGTTAACAACCCACAAACCAATTGCTCCTGTTCCTTTCCTTTCATCATCTTCAAACTCCTGACAGTAACCATGGGTGTTGTTTCCAATGAACTGGTGGTTACCTCCTCCATTCCTCCTGCTAAGCTGTACAAGGCCATGTGCCTTGATGCAGACGTTCTCCTACCAAAAATTGTTCCCCAGGCCATCAAGAGTGTTGAGATTCTTCAGGGAGATGGAGGGCCTGGAACCATTAAAAAAGTTAACTTTGGCGAAGGCATGCATCCAATCTGTTTTATATTTACTGTAGAACTAACGATTCGAGTTAAATGTTAATTGTTATAAATGTTGAATTTTCACGTGCAGGTAGCCAATTCAAATATTCGAAGCATAAGATAGAAGCGATTGATAAAGACAACTTAAAATTCAGCCACAGTGTTTTTGAAGGTGACATGTTGATGAATGTAATTGAAAAGATCACTTATGAGATCCAGTTCGAGGAATCCCCTGGTGGAGGATCCATCTGCAAAGAGAGCAGCAAGTACTACACCGTTACAGACTTTGAGCTTGACAAAGACCAACTTCATGCTGGTAAAGAGAAGGCCTTAGGAATGTTCAAGGCTATTGAAGCCTACCTTTTGGCAAATCCAGACGCTTGCTAATTTGGGCTCCAATACTGTTCTACTGAAATCACAATAATCTCTTATTCTTGTAAGAGTGTGCCTGGGGGTGTGTTATCTGGTTAGCTAAAAACTGCCCTTGGCTTTGCTAATAAGCGTTTGCAGTTGCAAGCGTCGTCTAGAGGCCTGTTATTTCTGAAGAGAGGCGAATCAGTAAATGTTCTACTCTTTTCTCTTTCAATAAATGCACAACATTCATCATTAGATTGTTAGACTGTTTCCTTCAAAAAGGAGAGGAGCTACCATACATTAGTAATTTCAATTTCTGAATGTAGCTTTCTTGGTTTTAACTCTCTTAGGGAATGGTCAACTAGTTATAACCTGCTAAGCAACTCTTTGTAGAATTATGTTATAGTAAAGCTTATTTGATCCAGCGGCGCATCAGCACATTGTGCAAATATAACCGGTTAGCAATATTGCTAACCCAAAATCTCATGCCTCATAGCATGATAGCAGTCACCTGTCTCAAGGTTGAAAGGGTTAAAAATATTGCCGTTTTTGTATTGTCCCCCAGGAAAGGGGAGAAAGAAGATGATAATTTTGTAAAATTACATGCTGTTGACATTGAATTGATGACAAACAGAAAAACTAAAGCATACGTTCTCTCAAGAGGTAGATAACTTATGGATAAAGAGGAAATTGAACAAAACCCCAGGTGAGATCTTTATGTTAGTTTGCAAAAGGAACAGCAAGCAGGGAGAAAGAAAAAAGAAAGGGAAAAAACATGGAGCATAGAACTAAACTCTACTTAGAACTACTATTTCAACTCTTCCAAATCATTTTAAGCTTTTTTCTCAATGAGCTTCTCAATCAGATCTGCTGCATCTTGAACAGTGACAATACTCTGGGCTGTTTCTTCTTCCACGCTGATTCCAAAATGCTCCTCAAGTCCCATTACAATCTCAACCTGTACAAAAGAAGATAATGAAAGTGGATGACTATAACATTAATATTTGACCATCGTTTGCCATGCTATGCAGAACCTCCTATGATAAAAATTATGCTGGAAATATATGAAGCAGGACAGTATTCCCTTCTTATGGTATGGAAATATCTGTTAAGAAAAGCAATTATACATTCCTACAAATCTATTTTCTGTAAAATTGTTAGATTTTTTGTGCAGTCAGTCAATTTGAGGTGTCTTTCTTGAGGTAGCTAACCCTCTGCTCCAATTTCTTAGAATTATTCAACAGATATGAAGGCAAGAGAGTAACAGAAGTTGGTAATATCAGGGTATTGTGAAATAGCCCCATAATTCCAATCATTTAATTGGGGTTGTTCTTTGTTTTATGGGTATTCAATATGACCACTAATCAGAAGGGGGAAATAGAAAATGCTAAAAGGAAAACAAATTATCTCATTATGATGCAGAGAGCATAAATATTACCAATATAGTTTTGGATAAGGCATATGTTTATTACATAAGGGTAAACATTGAAGTACCGTGTCAAGAGAATCAGCTCCCAAAGCAACAAACTTTGACTCTCCATTGACAACAATGTCAGCTGGTAATGCCAGCTGCTTCCTTACAATTTCACACACTTTGTTTAGCATCCCTGATTTGGCCTGCATGAAAATTTAGCATCATAATTGATCATTCTATTTTCAGTTACATTAAGAAACATGCATGTGTGGTGTATGCCATCTACATAAACTAGTTATATCCCCATTACAAACTAAAAATTTTCACTGCATCAACCAGCAAATGATAAAGTATTCTTCCTTTGAAATTCAATAACGTTGTCCCATTAATTTATAATTGAAATAATGATACAGACGCAGGAGGCCAAAAAACCAGATGACAGGGCAATATATAGTCACATTTTAATATTTTGAACTTAAATGTTTGCAGCATATATGGCCAAGCCTAACATATATGATATGATCTCATATGAAAAGGTAGCCAAAATTGATTTGACAAAAAAGTTCAGCAGAATAATAGATATGATTGCTAATATAGATTCAATGGCAAAGGCCAATACATACCGCACAGGAGACAAGAAAGCGAGATGCACCCTTCTGCAATCTGAGAGAGGGAAAGCTTTTCCCACTAATGGGAAGTGAAACCGACCTCAGACGATTGCTTGGTGACTGCTCAAACAATAAAACAGAAAAAGCACAGAAACCCAGATCATGGAATGCAATTATAAGAATTAAATCCCAAAAGCATTTTACTTTCAATGCTGACACATATACAAATGATACCCACACTATCAAAACCAACTGGGATCACAGCTTAAAGGAATTTAGCTTTTACACAAGGAAAAAAGAAAATTCAGAGTCTGGTAACAGCAAACCCAGTGCCAAATTCATAACTAAGGATTAGAACTTGAAATTCTGCCACAAAAATCTCAAACATGAGCAAATATGAATTGAGTATGAATAAAAAAAAACAAACCCTACAAGTTTCGAGATCCAGATCACACAAAAAGGCCACAACTTTCCAATCAAGAAAACAACAAAAGAAGAGCAAAACAATCACCAATAGCATCAAGATCAAACATATAAATCAGTATAAAAGGGGCGGCATAGTAGATCAAAATAGTAAATTACCTGGGCGGTAACCTTAAGAGACATAGAAAGAGAGTTGATAGTAAAAGCTCCTGTCACAGAGGCCATGGCTTGTGGTTCAACAGAAGAAGAAGAAGAGAAGAAAGATAGAAAAATGGTGGAAGAGGAAAATGATACGAGAATGAGCAGTGCGTGATTAAGTGGTGAATTGTTAAAGAGCACGAGAGCAGTGCTTTTGTTTTATAGTTGGAGTTGTGTCTCTCTTCTCTATTTGCTGTCGTTGTTTGTTGAGATTTGTTGGCTTTGTTTCTATCGAAAATTAGGCTGTTTGGTACTCCATTTTGCTTTCTCCCATGCTTGGTTTTTGTAGTTAAGGTTATTCCCTCAACAATTTATGTTATTTTGAGTTTGGTTCTGGAGTAATGCGGTACTGCGATTAAACTTCTTTTTTTTTTTCGAAAAAAGTGGTATGATTAACTTTTATATTATAAAATTATATATATATATGTATACATTTGTAATTTTTTTTTAAAATTCCGTATAAATTTAATTCAAGAGTCTCCATAGAGATCTACAAGATAAAAAGATATAATTTTCACTCTTGCCCCACAAGAGAAAAAAGAGGAAGAATTTTCATATCATTAGGATATATCTTGCACAAAGGCAGAAAATTTCTATATTATTTAATTGCATTCTACATTTGTTTTTTTATTTTTGGTGAAACAATTGCCAAATTTATTTATTTTTTTTAAACCAAAGCAAGCAAGATGAAACATATATTTATAGAACTCATATCAAGCAATAACCAATCCTCCGACAAAGAAGGTGGAAGAAACGAAATTAAAAGGTCAGCATAGCAATGTGAAGCCCTTGCCAACTTATGAACTACCACATTGGCTTGACACTTGACAAATCTAACAGAGTAGTTCTTCCCCATTTACATAGCTTTATACGGTCTTGGCTAACAAGACCAAATTCCGAAATATCCATGACCTGAGAACAAAATGCATCTACAACTCCTTTTGCATCCATTTCAAATGTCACATTTTCAAACCCCGTCTGCAGACACTATATTAAAGCTTCACGAAGTCCCACTGCTTCGGCCTCTTGAGTTAAAATTCCACAAAAACTATGAGCTAAACATCCCACGAAACTTCCTTTTTCATCACGAATCACACAATCAAAACCAGATTTTCCATCCTCTTCGAAAACTGCTGCATCAATATTACATTTATAACTCTCCCAGCAACTGGTTTTTGCCACTTCTCAACAATTTCCACATTTTGCACTAGTCGTTTAGGTCTCAGACCGGACTGACGTGCCACAGTCCAATCGGCAAGAAACTCCAGAGCTGAGTTAATAACAACAAAAACACTTAAGTTTTACCTTCCCAAATGAGTTGATTACGATGGGCCCATATATTCCAAAGCGCCATACACACTGTGTGAGCCAAGCTTATGGGTGACGAATCTAAAATCGCAGAAAACCACTCTTTGACTGAATCAAAATTCATATTACTCAAAAAAATGTCTGCCTCCTACCAACATTGTTTTGCGAAAGGGGCAATCAATGAAAATATGCCACAAGTGTTCCACATCCAATTCACAAGAAACGCAGGTAATTGGAACCTCCACCCCCTTACTTCTAAGCCTACTCTTGGTTGGCAAACAATTATTACACAGTCGCCAAACAAAAGATCGCACCTTAGGAGGGATGCTTAGGCCCCAAAACTTCTTCCACTTCACACCACTACTACTTGAATTATATGAATTAACATTCATGACAACCCTATAACCAGACTTGACAGACTACAAACCATTTTTCAAAAAATTCCAAATCAACCTGTCAAGAGCAGCGATATGAGGAAGAACAGTATTACAGTTCCTACCAGCATCTTGAGTATTAAAAATGCGATAAATCAGATCCACATCCCATTCCTTCCCACCAGACGGAAAAAGTTTTGGGACTGTCCAATCTTCCTTAACAACAGCTAGGGTCGTATTAACACGTAAATTAAGACTATCCTTCACCCACTTATTTCTCCAGACATTCACCGATTCCCCATCCCGTATTTGCCTTCTGCTGCCTTCGGATAACACCTATCTGGCACTCCACATACTTCTCCAAACATAGCTTGGATTAAAACCAAGCCTAGCTTCCAAAAAACTACAATTAGGAAAATATCTAACTTTGAAGATCTTACTTACTAATCTGTGTGGATTTGAGAAAAGTTGCCATCCTTGCTTGCATAGTGCATACTCATTGGGTTGATTAACTAGTAAAACAAATAATTAAAATACTTATTTTATATATATATATATATATTATAAGCTTTAGTTCAATTTCTTCTATTCAGAATGGCTATAATACATTTCGATTTAGTAATATAAAATCTCTGATATCATCTTGATTAAAAATTTGATACGATTCAGTTTGCTATTTTATTTTTCAAATCCAAAATTTTCTATTCGAGTTCAATCTAATTTGATTATTTAGTATAATTTGAAAATCTTCAAATACCTTTATATATAGAGAGAGAATTTTATATTTATTTTATTTTAATAAACTATTAGAAATTTTTATATAAATAATGAAGTCTAATAGATTCAGCTCAATTATTTCAAATTACTATCAAATTAAGTTTGAATTCAAAAAATAAAGTTTAAGTCAAATTTTAATCTCTAAATTTTATGAGTCGATTTTAACTGAACAATATTTTAACACCTTTGATCCTTTGAAAATGTATGGTTTTTGTTTACCGAAAACCTGAATGAATCATACTTATTTTCGTTTTGCACGTTAAGGTTAATTACTAATGTTGACCAAAATTGTGATATTTATAGTCACATTTTCCCGACATACTTTCCCATGCTATGAACATGGATTTCTTTGACTATGCATATGCATCGTTTTTCTATTTATGCACATGAATTACATTTCTTTCTTAATAATATAATGTGGGGGTTAATTAAATAGCAAATAAATATGTTTCATTCACTTTAAATTAAGAAATAGACAATTATTGAACATCAAATAATGAAAATTATCAAAATTCATAGAGAATATTTTTACCTCTAATCTAATCTAGAGCACATATCTTTTCCAATGAAATTTGGTAGATTTGAATTTTGAAGGCCATAAAAAATTATTTTAAAAAATAATTTTACAAAATTTAATTTTAATTTAAAGAACAGTTAGAAAACAGTTTTTAAACTCTTTTTGTAATCAAAATTAAAATGTTTTATTTGGAAAAATAAATAAATAACTTTTAATCTCGATTCCTTACCACTATGAAATGATAGCCACTTAAATCCATAATCAAACACTTCCTGCAGGCTCTAATCACAACTAAGTCCATATATACCAAAGATGTAAATGTAAATCCCCAACTTGTTAGACGACCAACTTCATATCCGTAATAAATAAATAAACCTTGCTACAGTAGTGGGCCTATTAATGTCCCATAGCCCAGGCCTGAAAATTTAGGATTTGGACAAAACTTATCTGAAACTTAAGTTGGGTCTAGATTTTGGGCTGGCCTTTTTATTATTGTCGGCTTACAGTTTACTCAAATAAACATGTAGTTATTTTTCAAAAATAAATAAATAAACATGTAGTTTATATATATTTTAAATCTTGCAAAAGTGTGCATCAAGTGATTATATGGATGTATTGACGTGTTAGCTGCCCTAATAATCACTTTTGATTGGTGAATGTGTTATACTATATCTTAGTTTAGATGTCAGAATAGAAGAAAATGAGTTGCTTTCAAATTATATAAACTATATAATATAATAATTCAATAATTAAATGGTTTAATAGTAATTTAAATATAAATATTTACATGTTAATGCGATTTTTATCTAATTTTAAAAATTATCAAAATAAATTAAAATTATAAAATTGAGTATAATATTAACTCAATCCTTGTCTTTATCAAAACTAATAATAATGTAATAAATCAGAACCATGAAATATATAGACATAAAAAAAATAATTAAATTTCACCATTTTTTAATATAATTTTTATTAAAAATTATATTATAACTATATGAGTTGAGTTAATATTACACTAAATTTTAATATTTTAAAAAATTTTAAAATTTAAGTCAAAATCATAAGCAAAAATTTAAATTTAAATTATCATTTGCCCTATGAATTAACACAATTACTCACTTATCAATTATGAATTATCCTCTATTTTGTACTCATGGCCAAATGTTGCGTGGCCATGATGGTTTGCTTTTCTTTTCTTTTTTTTTTTTTTTGGGTTTCTTTTCACATAACTTTTTGACATTTTTTAATTCCCAAATGATTTTATTTTTCAGTTTGACCCAAAAGAAAGATTATCAAATATAAGAAGATGAAGAGAAAACTAAATTATGAGCATAAAATACCTTTCTTCCCCTTATTTGAATTGGATGTCCACTTTTGATGACTCGTTTTCTTTTTCTTTTTTTCTCTCCATTAGCAGAAAAGAAAAAAATAACTTTTTCTGTATAACTGTTCTTCTGGATTTCTCTTTTAATTGTCGGCAAAAAATTATTTCGCTTCTGAATCAAATTTTTGGTGGGGTGGGGGAAATGGTTCAAAAGCCATGCATGTGGTAGCCCACGAATCGGCTCGCTAAGCCTGCCGCCGTGCTCCTCTGTTCTGTTGCTTTCTTTAAGCGCATGGTTTTCCGAGCTAACCCTGCTCTGCCTTCCAGCTTCAGCCTTATTTGTATGAGGCAGGGAATTTAAGACTAAATTAGATTATGAACAGTATTGTCTATATTTAATTAAGAAAATGATGAAAATAAATTAAAGAAAAGTTTGTAAATAATTGTTTCAGTAGAGATTAAGGGTCCAATTTCATATAAAAATAAGTTTTATTAAATCAATGTGTCTCATTATTTAGTAAATAGGTCTGATTTTTAAACACAATATTTAATCATTTATTTTTAGAATAAAAATTTTTAATTTTTTATAAAATTATTTTAAAAAATATAATTTGAAATATATTTAATTCACATAGTTATAATTACTTTTTATAAAAGTTAAATTATTTTATTTTTCTCGAATTTATACATTTTAAAATTATGTAAATATCAACTTAATTGAAATTAACAGGGAAAAAAAATTACCCTCAAAATATGTTAATTATTTGGGAAGAAATTATTTAACTTTAAAAAAAATCTTAAAAAAATGGGGAAAAAAAGCAATTATGTGGTTAAAAAAGAGGCGCCGAAGCCGGATGAGCCGTTACAGAGAGGGAAAAGGCATTGTTAGCTCTGATAGAAACGGAGAACCAGAAAAGAAGAAGCAGCGGGTACAATCACAACCGCTCAGTCAGTCTCATACTACTTTCCTTCCCTTCCTTGCCTTACACTTTCAATTTCAACTTACTAGTTTTTGTTTGTTTTAGATCACTACAGTCACCTGCCGTTAGTTCGTTTTATCTCCTTCCTCTCTGTCCACCACACAACGCATTCCCTCTCCCTCCCCTCTCCAAGAGTTGTTCTGTAACTTGGATTTGAATTTTCTCAGTCGTAAGCCTTTGCTTTTCTCTATAATTGCTTTGTTTCTGGGTGGTTTGTCGTTTGATCGTTTCGTAATCACAGGTTGTTTATTTTGGGCGTTTGATTTTTAACCATAATGCTTCATGAAATTAAGCGGTAATCATGAATTATAAAGCTTTAATAATAATCATAAGAGTTAATTCGCCAAGAATTTTGCAGTTATCACTGCGTACTGCAATTCCTACAGAGCTGGTATAGTTTTCGAGTTTTAGCAGATTAATTTTTTTTTTTTTTTAAATTCTGTTATAGGTTTTGAGTTAAAGAGTGATGACTACAGAGCTGGTGGAAATTCAACCCCGTGAACTCAAATTCATCTGTGAGTATGATTTTACTGTCTCTATTGCTTACTGTGATGATTATACAATATATATCATTCTTGAGATCAGCTTAGTTATTATTGATGTATTGCTTTGCTTGAATTTGAAAAATCAAGCAGTTATTTCACTTTATAGATTTTTTCCTATTTATATGAAAAATGGAAATGTTTCATATACATAGTGCTGAAATAACAAATCTGGGTTGCTCTTTTTCTATCTATAGTTGAATTGAAGAAACCAATCTCATGCTCAATTCAACTGGGTAGTAGGTCTGATCAATATGTTGCTTTCAAGGTAAGGAATACTCATACAAATATTTTCATTAAAAAATAAACAATTTTGGCTTGCTGTAAATGATTATTGCCACAAGTATTTGGCAGGTAAAGACCACATCTCCAAAACACTACTTTGTTCGGCCTAGCATAGGGCTTATTAAGCCGAAAGCTACTTGTGAATTCACAGGTTTATGATCATCTTTTCTCTTTAATATATTTTTTTAATATTACTACTCCCTAGGAGGCTATTTTAAGAGGGCAGAACACAATTGATACCCTTTATTGCAAGTTCAGTTTTTCATATCCTGTAATGATTTTATCGAGAAATTTGGTTTTTATGAAGAATAAGCAAGCCTGAGGGAAGCAATGATATCTGTTAGGACATTGTTAACCATGGTGATAGGTTCTCTGAGATAGATGTGTGTAGAAAATGAACTTTGTGATTTTTTGGCAATTAGACCCTATTATAATAGGAATTATAAACCATAGGTATTATCCAACTTTGATAAATATAGAACCAGTGTAAATGACATTTTCTGACATTATTAGGAAATATGATAGATAGATAGATTATTGTTTGCTTTTGGCTCTTGCAGTTACCATGCAAGCTCAGAAAGTAGCTCCACCGAATTTGCAGTGCAAAGACAAGTTCCTAATTCAAACCACAGTTGTGCCCTTTGGAACAACTGATGAGGATATCACATCTGGGATGGTAAGAATTTTTCCTTTTCCTTTCATTTTATGTGGTTTTATTTAGTGTTATTGCGGTTATCTTTTGTTTTATATTTTCCTCTTACTAGTTTATTGTCTTATTTGGCAGTTTTCTAAAGAAAGTGGGAAGTGCATTGAAGAGAAGAAGCTACAGGTGGTTCTTGTTAGCCCACCCAAGTCACCAGTTCTTCTTCCGAGCAATGGAGAGTTGAACAAAGATCCATGTTACAGCAGTCCAGTTCACAAAGATACAGCACAAAGTGGCATTGAAAACATACCTCCACCCCAAAGGGTAAGAAGCATTTTACATTCTTTTAGGGAAAAAAAAAAACACTGTTCTTCCTGTTCCTCTTCCTATCTCCCTGTTCTCCCCCATGTTGCAGGTTTATTTACCATATTTATCTACTTGAAGGAACATTAAGTTGAATGATATATTGCAACATTGCAATGGATGTCATTGCTTTATGTTGTAGTCTTGTGCTGTTTTAGACATGGCATTATTGCCAATGTCTTTCCATTTCAATGGGCAAAAGCACTGAGATGCTAGATCTAGCCCTCTAATTATACCAGTTTATTTACTGGTGTTCTTCAGTGAGAAGTCAAAAAAATGCAGCAGAAAATATTCTTACTTGCTGTTTATTATCAGCAACACTCTATAGAATCTGATCATGATATAACCGCTGTGCCTCTTGCTTCAGTTACCTGAAGATACCCTAGGCTTTCAACCTGCCAATGATATTGATGAGTCAAAGACAGCTCCAGATGCTGGGTCAAGACCAGATGATGATACAGGGGAATTGGAATCAGCTAAGGCTGTAGTGGAACCAAAGTTAGTTAAGGATTTTGAGGAGTTGAAATCAAAGCTGCATATAATGGATTCCAAACTAAGAGAGGTCCGTTTTTTATCATTGTAGCTTCAACTTCAATTTGATTTTTGTCCTTATGTTTACGTTTATCTGTCTTTACTAAAGGATGTTGTTTATCTTGTAATAATTGCTTCTTTGATTCATTTATTTAGAAAAAAAAAAACATATCCAATAAATCCACATATCATCTGTCATCTGAGAAAAAATTATGAGGAATTTTTTCAGGAGAATTCTGCCCGATGAAATGCAGCCATCTTATTTGTTTCTTTTTGCAGGCTGATCGTACAATCACAAAGCTGACTGATGAGAGGAGCACAGCTATTAGAGAGAAAGATCTGCTGAAGCATGAACTAGTGAGTAATTTATCACTTTGCGTTTTTCCTTAACCCAGATAAACACCTGGAGCGGTGATTGTGGCATATATCATCAATTATAATGACTCTTCCTTGATAAATTCTCATGAATAGTTATTTCAACCTAATACACAATCAAATTGCCTTCAGACCACTAACATTAACTGAGTGATTCTATGTTGTAGGACCATCTAGTTCATCTTCTTTCTTGGAAACTCATATTAGCATAAATTGGAAACATTATGGGGCTGTTTACTTGTGGAAAATTAGATTAGTTTTCCAAAAAAAAAAAATCCTAAAGAAAATGGAAATTAGAAATTGTTGTTCAAATTAGATTTTTATTTTTAAAAAAAATTCTAGAGAAAACAGTTTTCTTGTTTTCTAAAATTTGAATGAAAGTGAGAGATCTAATCTGTTTTCTGTTGTTATTAGATATCCTTGTTATCTTTCCAAAATCTTTGTTGAACAAGATATCGTTATTGTAACTTTGTTTCCTAAAATCTTTATTGAAGAAAATATTGCTATTATTCAAGTAAATTTTTCTCAATAAAGGCGCATGAACATTGTTAGAGATGCCATTGCAGATAAATATGTGGACTGATTATAACCGCGGCAGAAATTAAAATTTAATATATTTTTTAATGTCTTAAATTTTTTTTTTTGAGTAATAATGTCTTGAATTATGAATTCTTCTTTTGCATTGTTATGATTTGAAGATACATACATATTTGCATATACAATTTATTTTTACATTTTGTTCACTTTGTTCATAAAAAAATTATGACATATTTACATTTAATAATTTGCCAAATTGAAGATATAAATTTGTTTTAATTTTCAATTTTGTAAACTGGAACACAATGTCCCAAATTTTCCATAGAAAATGAAAACTTTTCTGCAGGTAAATAGCCCCTATAGTGGCTCTCTCTCATTATCATGTCCACTTCAGAACTCCATCAGTTTTCAGTCCAAAGTTATTTGCACTTCTAAACTAGAATCAAACATGATCGCCCCGATATCTCACAATTAGTTTTCAAGTACTGTGCATGCCTAGGATATATGAAAAGCTTTCATAAGTAGTTTTCAACACTGTTTTAACTCGAAGAAATATGAAAAGCTTCCAACCTGTTCAGTGCTTTTTGATATTGGCTTTGCCCGCGCGCCCCCCCCCCCTCCCCCCTTTTGTAGGAGTTGTTACGGAGGAACAATATGAAAAGAATTCTGGTGGATTTTCCTCTCCTGTATGTTTGTACGGTTGCTCTCATCAGTCTGGCATTTGGGTACCTCATTCATCCATAGGAGAAAGATTTTTGTAACTTAGCATGATTAGTTATGTCCTTATGGACACAGAGGAGGATCTGATTGCCACAAGATATATAATTTTGTTTTTTTGGTCATATGTGATTTCTAAAAGATATTAGTTTCATGAATTGTACGTGTAAAGACTGATCTCCTGTGATAAATGAAAGTAACAACAATTTATTACCTACGTAGTGAAACAAATTTTTTGAAGGCAAAACTGTACATTGTGCTGGCTTTGAAGTAGGCATGAAGGCTTGTTCTGTTTCCTAAAGTTCCCTTGGATAAATGTAATCTCTCACCACCCATACTTTACGTCTGAGGATGATATTGTAAAATAATATTTACTCCGAAGCTCCAAACTGATTGTTGTTGCCTTTTACTTGGAACGAGGTAAAATAAAGAGAAAAGAAAATAAAGATAGAAAACAAGAAAGACTTAATTTTTTCTTGTTTGGGAATGGAAAAAAAAAATAAAGAGGAAGAAAATTAATTTTTATTTTTCTCTCTTTATTTTTCTTCAAAATGGAGAAAATATGATGATTAAAGTAAATTATGATAAATTTACATTTTTGTCTTTGATACTTCTCTATTAAAGGAAGAAAAATAAATTTATTTTCTCTTTTTCTTTTTTATCCAAATTTGGAAAAGGAAAATATATGAAGAAAAATAATATTCTTTTATATTTTTTTTCTTCCTAAATTTCTTAAACATTGGGTTAGAGTCGTTTTTGAGCAACAGCATCTTTCAGATTTTCCTATTATCTAGTCGAAGTTCCTTATTATCTTGTTGAGGTTACATAAATATCAAATCTGCTTATCTCATAACGGCATCTTCTTTTTGTTTAGTATCAAATTTGAATATTCGAAACGGCATTTGTTAGATTCTCTTTTTTTTCCGCTCGTTATTCTGCAACGAAACAATTGCTAAATGACCCTGACACACAGGGAAGAGAGAAAAGGAGAAGGAAGGGGGTCGGTGGGGGGGTTGGAATGCAAAAGCCCAATATTTCACCTCCAAAATGCGAATCATGACATTCATGATCCTCGAATGAATCAAAAAACTGTAAAAATACAGTAAGTGTTAATCCAGTATGGGAACACTTGCACTGCTACTTACTTCAGGGATGTAATCTCACTTAGCAAACCAACCATATACACAATCAACCCAAAAAATAAAAAAATAGAAAACAGAAAATGGAAGCAGATTTCAAGCTGCCAATGCTGACTAAAAAAGGCATCACAACTCCACTCTCAAATCTCTCAGACTTCTAACAAATTTCACACCACAAGCCGATTGTATGACCTACCTACAAGTTTAACATATTAGTAGTCGTATACCTGTGGAAAACTTCTCACGGCCACTGGAGAGGAGTTTGATCAGTTGGGGAGCAAGGTACAAAAGGTACAAAACCCCGGCCACCAAAAACAGGTCGCATGAAGTAATTATCAAATTTTCGCCAATAATGGTGGACAGTGTGAGAAGGGGTGCTCAGAAGCATCATTAAGCTAGTTGGGCGAACCACATTCTGGCCATCTTTGTTGTCCTCATCTTGTCTGTTGAGAAGGGGAATGGTGAAGGATTTAGGACTAGATGGTTCAGAAGACAACATGCTAGCAGTGTGTTTTGCAGATGGAAGCAAGATTCTCACTAGTGGTTTGGTCATCAACCCAAATACCTGCACAAATCCAACAATTAACTACAGGCTATCTCCCGTTTCACAAAAGAGAAAATATATCATTTTAAATTTGCAATATCTAGCACTGTTCATGGTAAAATACGCAGTTTTGGTAGAGTTGCAATTACCCTCTCCTACAACTACTAGTACAAATGTAAATGAGGCACTGCCTTACCACTGTGCTGAAAAGGACAACTGTAATAGTGCTGGTGATCATGATTGCACAGCCACGCAGTTGCGTATAGCCAGAACTGGTAAACTGCGTGAATAAAAAATATGTAATATCGTTCAATGCCCTTGAACATACACCATGAAGAGACAGCAAGTCACTTGACAGAAGGGTCAACCTAAATCAATTCCAGTTCTCTTAGGAGAACGTCAAAAAAATTGTTGCCAGTTAACTGTTCTTCGAATGAGATTTGGACCTTGTTACCAGATAGCAGGACTACATCAACGGTGTAGATTGTAGAGTGGAAACAAGGAACTAATATTGCAAGATCAGATGAATAAATACAGTTTACTTCCTTTGACTGAAGAGTCCACATGCAATTTTCATTACCTGATTATAAGCAAGAGCCATTGAAACAGCACCACGCATAAGACCAGCCCACCAAATTGTTACCTACCAATCAAAAGTCCACAAAGACATTGTGCGCTAAGTGATAAGTGATCAAATGAACATTAAATGCTATCTAATTGGAATAACTTGAAAGCAGCACCTGCTGTTTTATATCAATTTTCTCATATGGAGACTTCCTAGTCAAGTTGGATAAAAATGATAAAGGGAAAACGAAGGCCGCTCTTCCAACCAGAACCAATCCCAGGAGTATTGCACTCACTCCAACTGATGTTCCAGGGCTGAGAAGGAAAAGACGAATTAATACCATACTCAGAAAATGGTATACTTGGTTGGCTACATTTGACTTGCATTACGCAGTCTTGGAATTGCATGATATCTTAATCTTATACGCTAGCCGTACCTATGGCTTACAAACTTCCATTTCTCAATGTCCAAGGCGTCCATGCCAACATAAAGGAATATGAAGATCTCAGCAACAAACGACAAAGTGGCAAAAGCATGTCTGAAATGGTTGATAAGAAAACAAATATAAGTAATTTGACAACTAGGTTAACATCATTAAGGAAAACAAACTGAAAGATTGTCATTTGAGTTCTAGATAACAAATTTCAGCGGGTGCAGTTTAACATACTTAGTTGTCACTCTTGAACTTTCAGTCACATTATGCCATGTGTAGTGAGACATAACAATCCCACAAAAAAACACAGTGAGAATGGCACTTAAATAGAACAGCTGCAAGAAAAATAAAATCTCTTCAAGATCAAAATGCCTTTTTCGCCCAAATTCAACTACAAGTAGGGCAACAGAAAACAAGGGTCCTAGAAGTGGTGCCCTATTGACTGTCGAAAACTTACTTCAGCCAGCATATATGAAAGGTAAGCCATGAGTATCATAAGAGCAACCTCACGATCAGTAGAGTGCCTGGATTTTGCAAAAAAAACAAGAACTATAAGAGCACTACCTAGTCGGTACACAAAATTCCTCTCATCACATTGTGGCATTATTTATTTTCATCTGAATTACTATGACTATCAGATTTAGATTGTGCAAACAGCAAGGAAAACTCAATTATATTTGATTGCAACTATATGCATAGCGTGAAAAACTTTTCCTTTTCAGCTATTTGCAACTGAACTGCTGTGACCATTATGTTTTTCATGTGTTTCATCTGTCAGATTAACATGGAAAACTAATCAATGTGATGTTTACAAACCTGCCAAAATAAAGCTTCTTAATAATGTAAGCACTAAGTAGTCCAGCCTGCAGGAGATTTTAAAAAAAAATTATAGTATCATGAAATAGTACATAACAAAAGCACATGCATACCATAGAGATGAAAAGAAAGACTTACTAAAACTCCCAAAACAGTGCTTGAGATAAACAGATACACAAAGCTCCCAGCCACCTGCATAGCAGCACTTGAATTGATGTTGGAGAGATCAAAGCTCTGAATTGCATTGAAAAGCACCACTGATGTTGCATCATTTACCACACCTTCTCCAAAAACCAGACTGTATAGCAAAGGTGTCTCTTCCTGATTAAGCACCTGTAGCAATATGAATTAAATAAATTAAGCTTTTGGTGTTGTTTCCTTAAGTTGTAACCAGACTGTTGCTTCACTTGGCCAATTTATACCTGCAAGGTACAAACAGAGTCTGTGGCAGAAAAGATTGCTCCAATTGCTGCAATAAAAGTAGTAAGCAAATTAAACTGGGGGAGAATTAGGGGGAAAAAAAATGTGAATTAACATACCAAGATAGTCTCCTATGTCAAGAGAACCAATATTCAATTTCTTGAAGAAGTGCAAAGCACCTAAGTAAAAACCAAGGGAAGCAATCATGAGAACAGAATATCTAAGCTCAGTAGACAAAGTATTGCAGTTAGTTTGCCCTTTGAAAGCTTGATAATTTGCCATGAAAGTTCTTGCTTTTCTTTTTATCCCATACTTACTTCTCCCGTCCTAAGTACTGCTAAAAATGCATGGGAAACAAGACATAAAACTCATTTATCCATCAGCTGTACGAATATTTGACATGCAATCTTCATTTTGAAACCAGAATGCGTGACAATACTCATCCAATAATCAATTACAAAAATTTATATATGCAACTTTCTCCGTTGGAAATTGTTTTAACTCCTATATTTAGTTGTTTTCATGTACCTAATGATATGACACCAGTGGATATCAGAGTACCAACAACGCCAAAGAGCATGATAGTCATGAAGTTGAGGAAAAATTGTTTTTTCTTCACCTGGAACCTGATTGGGCAACAACCATGATTAATGGACAGGAAACAAAACAAGATATCATCAAAATTGACTATCCTAATGCACATCTGTTTTAATAGCACAGAAAATCAAAAGGAATGAACTTGTGTTAAGACTTCTAACTAATTGATGATGAAAAATAAAAAATAATCGTCTTCCAGATAAATGAAGTGTCTTTGGCTTCTAGTTTGTGCGATTAGAGGAAAAGACATATGGAACCACTCCTATCACCAGGAATTAGGTGTATTGAATCAGCCTTGACATCAACAATACCAGAATCCAGAGTCTGAAAATAAAAAACCACAGCATTGGAATCATCTGGTAGTTCTGATTTCATGTGTCGTATAAACCCAACTACTGATTCCATATAATGAAACATATTAAAAGTTTAAATATTGGAACAAGTACAACCTTCATTAATTACAGTCAACAATATCAAAAAGTACTATATACATATTGCAGACGAAATTTAAAAAATAGAAACAAATTCATCAATCCGGTGTTTTGAAATTTTCACTTTTTTCCGTAAGATAAAACAAACCCCGCAAGTGGTGGGATAATTAACTGCCTCCACTCTTTTGGATGAATTGCATTAAACCAGACAAGTTATCTACCAATGTCCTCCTTTTGTACTCTTTAACTCCTCTCAACTTGAATTAATGCAAAATCTGCTAATAAGGACTCATTAAGCAACAAACTGGAAAACAATTAAGACCAGCTATATGACCAACTAACAAACTACACTGGCCATGCTAATTCTAGCAATATCATTATTATAATAAAGCAGCAAAATATCAGTAGCAAGTGCAGGATATATGATCAAGAACTATAATACTAGATCACAAAATACTTCGCACTAACGAATAAAAGGACTCACTAAAATAAAAGAAAACAAATACACCAACTTACCCAGCATTAAAAATAATGGGAGGAAGAAGATAAATAAAGAACAAATCTTCACTAAACACTAAAAGACGTGAGCTCTTCCCTCCTGTCGTAAGCAAAATAATAATTCCGGTGCACAGCCCCTGCATTAACTTATCATAAATTATTCCTCCTTATAACCATAAACACAACAATTCATCTATTAGCAAAGGTAAATAAAATCATACTAATACTGACTATCGCAAGAGCTGTGATGGACTCGTTTATCCACCGATTCTCCTCAAGTAAATGGCCGATTACAATACAGGCAGAGAGAAGCGCCACAAATAAGTTGATGGACACAACTGAAGAGTGATTCGATCCTAATGTAGAGTTCAAACTGATCGCCATTGTTGCTGCAGCTGAGTGATTCGATCCTAATGGAGAGTTCAAACTGATCGCCATTGTTGTTGCAGTTGAAAAGAAAGTGAAGGAGATTATAAGATTTCAAATTTTGAATTCTTACCTATGGCATTACAGCTGCAAGAAAATCTGATTTAGATCAACAGATTTTTTTTGAAAAGGAGGCACGGAAATCGAATGCTTTGTTTTGAGATATTTTCTCCGCTATTGTTTGGGAATCCGGAAGGACAGAGAGTATCAAAAGCACAGAAATATCTACTAACACTGAGTCAGGAACTCGCTTACTATTCCACTCAGTCACAGCGAGCTAGCTCTTGTCAGCTTCGAAAGCTACGAATGAAACGCCAATATAGAGAAAGAACGAGGAAGAATGGAAGAGCAGAGGCCGCGAAACAAAGGAATATATACAGTTCCAAAAGAGAAACCGTACAGTCAAAAAGTTCAAATGTTTTAACGATTGGATAACCGTTGATGGATAGGATAGGAGTGTGGAGAACGAGAGGTTAAGATTGAATGTGATGGGAGCAATGGTTGTAGAGGAGCATTGCTAAGGTTTGGAATTGAATGGAGGGAGAAAGCGAGAAAGGAGAGAAAGAAAGGTGGAATGAGAATGATCATGTCGTCTACAGAATCTAATACACTTGGTGATTTATATTTGGATTTTTTTTTTTTTTTTGGGGTTAATTATAGTCCGTACAGGAAATGGAATCTGCGCACCCAAATTTTCCTTTTGTGATTTTCTTATGTTTTTTATATCTCAAAAACATGGTTTATATATATATATATATACACAAAATTTAAATTAAAATAGATCTTGATGATAATATTTGCAACTTTAAACACATAAATTTCAAACATATGTGGCTGGATTAATAGTTATACTTTGGAGTATTTTTCTTGTTTGGGAAAATTTAAAGTATTAAAAATAAATTATGAAAAAAATGATTTAAAATAAAAGACAAATTATTTTTAATTTATATTGTTTACAAAAAATAATATAAATCTTCCACTCACTAATAAAAAATTCATATTGTTTGATAAATATATAAAAATAACAGTACATGGAAAAGTATATAAGCACATAATTTACTAAAATAATAGAAACTTTAAAATTCTTCAAATACGAATTAATTTTTAGTAAGTTAAATATCTAAACTTCACTATTTTAAATTCTATTTTTATAAATTTCATGAATATGAAAAATACTAAATTTTCACCCAAAAAAAATACACTTTCATGAAGAAAATACTTAAATTCTCATTATAGTAAATATAAATAACAAAAGATATATAGATACTAAATAATTTATATTTTAAAAAAAGTAATGTTAACTATATGATATTTAAAAGGATTGATCTAACTAAATTTAAAAATATTTTAAAAATTCTAAAAATACAAATAAAGAACAAGAGGGGATACCCTTTTCTTCTATTGCAAAGTAAACATACTTTTTATCAAAGCAAAGTTAAATAATAATGTTTTGGAAATTACGAATTTCTCTAATTAAATAGACATTCAAGGCAAATATTTTATTTCATTAATTAAGTTAAACATAACAAATTTATAGAAATATATTTATATATTTTTCAAACATGTTTATATCTCTTGATAATAATAAGATGCTATAGGCTAATTTGTTTTAAACTTTTTTTAAATTTTTACTTAGATTTTATTTGCAATATGAAACCATACTAAATAGATGGTCAATGAAAAAAAACAAATACTACCATTCATTTCTCTCTCTCTTTTTCTCTTTTTTTTTTTTTTCTGAAACAAAAAACACACGTAAGAAGGTTATATGGTAGAAAACATATACACAAGGCTGCTCTCATTGATAAATTTGTCTCACTTTGACACCACAGAAAATGCAAGTCATTGTCCATTTGTCAACCAGAGAGTTAAATGGAACGAGAAAGAATTTGCGTAGAGAGGTTTAATCAAATCAATAGTGCTATGAAGGGGACAAAGATTTTTTTTTTTTTTCAAATACATTATTAACATAATCAAATAATATTAGCAAATTATTTTGGGAATATAAGCTACATGCCCATGAATTATACCTTGAGGTCAAAACAAGTAGTATATATTATCAATATTAGGAATGAGTATGTATCTTGATTATATTGAACTAGAACAATTAAATGCATTAAAAATATCTAAAATTAAAAATTGAAAATATTTAAAAATAACTGAATCGATTTGAATTAAAATAATAATTTAAGGTGGTGCAAGTTATTAATCTTATTCAATTAGAATAACTGAACCGATTTGAATCATTATCCATAATATACACACATAAAAAAATAGAGTTTATATATATATATATATATATATAAACTCTATTTTTTATATAAATTTATTTAAAAAATTTCAAAATATCTGAATATTCAAATTGAACAAGATCCATTAGTCTTGAATATTTGAGCCAAACCAATCTGAAAATTGATTTAATTCGGGATAAATATTTTCTCATTTTAGTCTAATACCAGCTCTTTCATTTTCAAATATGTAATTTTCAATTCAATTCCAGATAATTGCAAATAATTGGTCCATAATTGGACTTAATCACCCTAATACTTTGAAGTTTGACTAAGCATTTTTTTTTTAGAAATTTTTATTTTTTGATTTATAAAGTGCAAAAAATGTATTGATTAATGGAATATTTTATTTCAAAAAAGTTAATAACTGATAAATTATCGACAATTTCAATTGAGAAAAATATGTTTTATTTGTTACTTTTTGTTAAT
>CATIWR010036975.1:0-11554 GCA_949677035.1 Omphalea diandra
TATATATATATATATATATATATATATTTCATAACTTCAACATAAAACACAATTTCAATAAAAACTAACTAAAAAATATATAAAAATAATAAAATTTCCTAAATCAAAATTAATGAAATATTGTACCAAAAATTAAACTAACACATGTCTTATAGATCTTCAAGAATATAGAGAGAGAGCCCAACTCGAAGCAAACTGAGTCATCAAATCAAACCACAAAATTAGCAAAAATATATGCCAAGAGGAGGTGGAGTTGTGGGTGGAGGAGAGACTAGGAGGAGATGGCAGCAGAGGAGAAGGAGATGACGCCAATTGGAGGAGGTGCAATTGTGGGTGGACGAGAAAGGAAAATGAGAAGAAGAAGGAAAGAAGAAGGAAGAAGAAAGAAGAACAAAAAAAACAAAGAAAAAGAAAAAAAGAGGGAGGAGGGGTCGAGCTGCCTTAGGCAACCCTTATCAGCTAGCGATAGCATGGGTCATCACTAGCCCATAAGTGTGTGTCGGCCACTACGGCCGATGGATGTAGCGACAGGTTGGGTCGTCGCTAAACAGCTCAGTCCGTTGCTATTTTTTAAAAAATTAATATTAATTAATTATTTTTATATATTATTAATTAATTATTATAATATCAATAATATGCTATTCAAGATTATTACTTATTAATATATTATCAATATCTTATTGTATTCTTAATATTAAATATTATATTACTATACTATATTCTCTATCTAATATATACAATTTATTTCTATATTTATTCTTAATATATATTAGTTTTATTAGTTTAATATTTAATTTATATATACTATCTTAATATATTTCTATATATTATTTTACTATCTTATTATTTTTATATACTACAATTTAATATTCTCCTTTAATATTATATGTACACTATTATATTATATATTTTATATATTATATTATAATTCAATACTATTAATTTAATCATTTAATATTATATATTTATTGAATCTTTTTATAGCATTGAACTATAATCAAGCCTAGTCGATCAATTTTGTAAATATATAACTAATTAGACTTACAAGAGCCTCTAGAGTCGAGTATTTTCATACTCGAACTCTACTCTCTCAGTAGTCAAGTAGCTTGAGTTACGCTAGATTCAAGTAATTTGTAAGTTATCCTGGTTCGTTACATCCGTTATATTTAATATTATCACTCTTATATTATTATTTTATATTATAATTTAATTTTAATAGCAAATTATATTATTTAAATATATATTTTATATATACTTTATTATTTATAATATAGTTTATAATTTTTATAATTTCTTTCATTTTTTTATTTTCTATATTAGCGACGGAATTTTCATTGCTAATTTGTCTCTAAGTTAGCAACAAACGTTTTCCCTTGCTAGTTAGTGACAAAATTTTCATCGCTATTTAAAGATGAAATCGAGTCATTGCTAAATAGCGACTAATATTTTGTCACTAAATTTTGCTATGAATATTTTCATCGTTATTCTATCATAAAGACATTAGTGTCATTTTACTTACAAATTTAGTGATAGATTTCAAATTTGTCACTAAATATTGCAATTCCGTCACTAATCCCTTGATAATTCATCGTTAGTTAACTATGAAAAAATTATGTCGTTAAATCAATCGTTATTCTGCTAGATTTTTGTGGTGACATGTCGAAAATTGAAATAGTAGTTTATTTCTTTATTTTTATTTTCATATTGTTTTTGCATTCTAATGTGAAATTTTTTAAAAAATACTCATAAACTAAATTTGTTTTTAAAATTTTTAAAATAATAAAATTTTTTCATAAATAATCATACAACATTTACAAAAAAATATATTTTTTTATAATTTAGAGTATTAACATAAAATCAATTCTTCTATACTACTAATAATGACTTATTAACTCAACACTGAATCATAGTATTATTTTACCTTGAAATTTTTTAATGACTTTATATTTTTATCCATTACGAAAATCTTTATTGGATATGAGATTATAGCTAATGTAAACTAAAATTGGTATAATATACTAGAAAATATTGTTAGACAATTAATTTTAAATGATCAAAATTCTCATAAAATAAATAAAAACTTTTATAAAAAGAAATAAAATAATAAATTTAAATAAAACTCTTAAAAGAGAGATAAAATAAAGAAAAAGTAACAAGAAAAAAGTAAAATAGCTTAGTTTATTAGAGAAATAAAGAAACAAATGAAAAAATAATTTGTTGCCAGTAAAATATATCAACAATAGTCTCAAAACGCTAAATGAGAAAGACTATTCTTTTTTTTTTTTTTGGTTAGAGTTTTATTTGAGAGAGAATAATTTGTTTTCTAAATTTTAAAAAAAATGATTTTATCCTATAATACATGAAAACTTTTAGAGGAAGGTCTATTCGTGTTTTGAAATATTTATTTTTAAGAAACTCATCAAAATTCTCTCAAAAAATTTTAAACATGTTTCTATAATTTTGAAAAATTAAAAAATCTATATTTTCACTTTAAAAACACGTTTCTTTTATATTATTAATTTTGACTATCAAACTTATGGACAATTAAAATTTATTTTTAAATATTTAATTGATCGCTATCATCTCATTTATTTGTTTTATAGTTGATATTGATTTACTCATAATTAGTTACTTCAAAATTTATTATATATAAGAAAAAATATTTATAAATATATTTTTATATTTTTTTCATATTTACACTTTTTTTCTCAAGTTTCATTCTTATATTTTCTAAATTATACCATTTTTCCTTATTTATTATCGTGTTTCTATTTTCAATTTTCTGTTTTTATGCTATCTAGATTTTATTACTTTTTTGTACCAAATACTTTAATAATAGGAAAGATAATTTCGTTAATATTTCATCTATCTATTACGAGAGATGGTAATAGGACAAGGACTCTCGGCCCATGCGGGGATCTGCTCGTTTTTCTCTCATAAAAACTTCTAAAATAAATTCTCATGGGGATTAAAAAAATAGTGTATTTTTAATAATATATATATATATATATATATATATGTTAACTTGTTGCATAGAATATTTTTAACTTATAATTTAATAAGCTTATCGTTTAAAAATAGATTAAAAGGGGAAAAATAAACGAAAATATATCCCATAAGGATTTCTGACAAGACGAAAAATCCTGCAAACGTGAGAACGAGACTTTGCAGGGAAGGTAATGAGAGATATTCTCCACCTTGTTGTCATTCTTGTTTATTTCTGAGAACTAAATGATATTTAAATATTTTTATTTTATATTTTGTCACATGAGTTTTTTTTTTTCCGGCCTGAAAGATCCAGTTTTGAGATTTTTATTTTTAGCAATTTAGATTTTTATTTTTATTTTTACTGTTATATTACTAGTTGCTTTGCTGTCCATCACAATCACACGTTTTTCTGGCAACAATAAAGTATGAAAAGGAGACATTTGGAATGTTGGTGACGAAATGTAAAGAAACTGTTCCTCAACAAGTGCAAGAGAAATATTCTGTGACTTGGTCTTAAACTTATAAATAAAAAAAATTAAAAATCAAATATAACCGAGTTTTTTTGGTCCAGTCTCATGACTTAGTCAAATCTAGATCTTCACAGCTCCAACATGCTAAAATCTGCATATCGTCCACTGTTGTCTAATGAACAATCGTTAAAAAGAAAATGAAAAGTTTGGGCTAAGTTGATTGCATTGCGTAGGCATTTTCTGAACATATTCTCTTCATTCTATAGTATTTAAAGGTTAAATTGATTTTTTTTTATCCCAACAGCAATCCAGTAATTAATTTCCCTATGTTAATCAGTCAAAGAAATCATCATCCAATAGCCAGAGATGCTATAAACTAAGCATATGAGAAATGCGCTTGCCCACCCTTTTTTTTTTTAGTCTCTGTATGATTTTTTTTTAAGCAATAGAAGAGACGCCATCAAATCTCTCATTCGAATAAAATTTGATGACTGACTTTCAGAATTGAAATTAAATTAAGTTCAAACAACGTGAGGCATGTGTTTGGTTGCAAACTAGCAACATGTATTAAATTAATTTTATTTAATACGGTAGATTCAAGTATGGGATTTTTGAACTTTGTGAGTACGCGTGTATTTTTTGGATTAATTTAAATAAATTTATTTATGTTAGATCAAATTAATTCATAAAAAATTATTTTTTTTATAATTTTTCAACGAATTTTAAATTTATAACTACAAAAATATGAACGCACTTTCTTATCATCTAAACAAATATCCGTTGACAACAATAACAATATTCTAATACCTGGATTAATTAGCCATTTCTTTATAGCTATGGTCATTACTTTGATCTATCTTTATTTTACTTACATTAGTTGTCATTGTTGTTTCCATTAAGAAATAATAATAAACTATATATGCTTATCCATCAAAAAATGAATCAATTTATATAACTTATGAAACAATATATAATTATTGGACTACTATAATGGAAGTATTAGTTATATTTCAGGGAATGAAATGTTGATCAAACAGACTGCAGAAAATGCTTTAAAATTACAAGTATTACTCACGAAGTAATAATATAGTAAGCAAAATAGTTGAATACTTATAATTAAAATAGTTAGACTTTATGAAATATGAAATTCAAATATTCCATCTAAATATATTTTGCTTGTATTATCAAATTATCAAAAGAAAATGATGCGATTAATCCTTTTTTGTTTGATAAAAACATTTATATCCCATATTTTATAAAAAGACATTATAATATATTGTTATTTACTTTTTTACGTTGTGTTTAATTTTTCCTTTTCTTAACCACTATCACGTAAATGAAAGCTAGACTAGTACTACAATTATACCAAATCATGAAGAAGAATAAGAAGTAAAGGAAAAACGAAAAAGATGACGACGATGAAATATTCTTTATCTCTTTCACTCATTCTCTCTTTCTAAAAAAAAATGATGAAGAAAAAGAAGAAGATTAAGACAGTAGAAAACTTTATTTCTCTTTTTCTCTCTCTAAAAAATAGTAAGAAAATGGAGATGCATATGAGTTTTGTTTTTGTTTTCTAAGATTTAATAGTTATTTTTGTTGTCATTGTTGCTTAGAATAAAAAATCATGGATTTTTATGCATTTTAGATGAAAATAGTTAACAAATGAATATTTTGAGCTAAAAATCAATTATAAAAAGAGAGAAAATCATGTTTGTTAGAGATTGAAAATAATATATATGTTCTAATTATTTTTTTTATTTTTTTTATTTATCAATGGTTGTATAAACCAAAAGTAAACTCAAAATAAGTCTAAAATAAACATTATTTTGGAAACTATTTTCGATATTTAATTCTAAAAAATTTTGAACTAGTAAACCTAAAATAAAAGTAAATAAAATAAAAATAAATATTGTACTGTATATAAATATATGTTACTTGATATTGTTATGAAAAAAAACATTGTAAATCAGCTAAAAATAAATAATTTGTAAATATTTTACGATGTAGGAAGAATTAAACAAAAATATTATTTTTTAAAATAAACTATTTATAAATTAGTAATAAACTTTTCGTAAACCAGCGACAAACCAAAATTAAACTCATAATAAATCACTTGTAAATATTTACAATATAAAAAGAATTGTCTGTGGGAAACAAAAAATAAACTAGTAATAAACTATTTGTAAACATTTTATGATGTAAGAAGAATTAAATGCAAATATTATCTTCAATTTCTAGCAACAAAATTTTTTCTTCTTTTATGACTAATTTTGAGTTCAAACATATTCATTTTTAACTATTTTTCATCCACAATATATCTAAACTCATGATTTTTTTATTATAAATAATAAAATAATCATTCAAAATCATAATAAATGTGTTTTTAAAGTGAAAAACATATATAATGAAAATTTTTCTCTCTCTAAAATAAATTTATAATAATATTTAATGAGCTTGAGATGCACTTAGAAGAAGAATGAAACTATGTTTTTTTATTAAATCGATAAAAAATGGTAAATGAAAATCAATTTAGAATGTGTTTCATTGATTTTGATCCACTAAGATCTTGAATAATGTTTAACATTTTTTTTTCTCAGATTTGTTACTGATTTTTTGAGATTTGATGAATTATTTAGGGCATGTAACTTGGAGCATATGTTGAGAATCAATTTTTTTTGAAAAAAAATTAATGAACGATAAAATTATAATTAGGTGTTCTTAATTAGACATTGTTGTACATATCTCACTTATCAACCCTTGGCAGTCAAGTTGCGCCAACTGAACGCATAATATGTTGAAAAGTTAGAAAGAAACCATTGGTTGGTGCTTAGGATATATCATAAACTCTGACAAGGAATGGTAGACTCTATTTCCTTAATTTATTTACAATAAATATATTAACGAAGTCACAAACTTTGTTTACAAGCGAAATTTTATGATTAATTGGGTGTAGGACTGTGATCTTTCTCATATACTTGGGTGTAGACACAAATTTTGGGTTAAATAATTCTAGTTTGCTCTTCTAGAACTGCACTAGAAACCTCCTAGTTTGGCTGCAGCTTGCTTGCAGTCCACTTATTAATAACCATACAAAAACGTTGTCCATTAGTATAATTCAGTAATTCATTTTTTTCCCGATTGAATTTTCATAGAAAAGAACTGGTTGCAATAAAAGAAAAAATTGAAGTGTTTTCTTTCCCTTCTCTCACTTAGATCACGTATCTCTTTCTTTTATAATATTTAATTAAATCAGTTGAATACACGAGAAGAGAATTGTTCAAAGTACCATTAAACTATTACTAAGTGATTTTTTAACAGAGTAAAAGAGATTTTTTTTTTATTTATAAAACTTAGATGATATTTATAAAAGATTCTTTTTTAATTTAAAGTCTCATTATGCATTTGATCTTTAATCATTTGATAATGATACATTAATTTAATTCTAACATCATAATAATAAAATTTTTCGATGGCTATACTATTTAGCTAATTCAATTGAGTATTAAATGAAAGAAATACATGACGTAAATGAGAGAAAAAAGGAAAAACATTGAAAATTAACGGAGAAGATAACTTTCTAAAGTACCATTTGACCCCTATTTTATGTTGTATATGATGTTGATTATAACATCATAATTAGTATAATTTTTAAGTATTTAGATAATAATTTTATTAATGTATATAATTATTTATCGTTGTAAATAATTTTTATTTTTAATAAAATTATTATATATATATATTAAGAAAATGCCAAAAAAGGCCCATTTATTGGATATGTCAATGTGGAATCCTCGGCAGACTTACCAAATAATAGATTATCTGCTTGTAGATGCTCAAATTGCTTATCGGATACATCGAACATGTGTGATATTGACACACTAATTAGCAGTTAGCAGCTCCAATATGGTTGCTTGATACAATCGGCAAAGATCTCCTTGGATCAAGTACTTTCTTGTCAATCAAAACTAATGCTGTTCTGAATAAGTTCAAAGAGGTGTATCCTAAGATTGATCTGTACATTTAAGAATCGGAACTTCAATAATGGCCGAGAGGTTAAAACCCCTGAATGATAAGATTGGAAAGCATGTAAAAATGTTATCGTAAAAAAAAAAATAAAATTAATGAATTCTTCTTAGTCTTTAACAATTTTTACATACGTAGAACTTTTAGTGGGTAAGAGTTCAATCATAAAGTCATAGAAGATTTACCTTAACTTTGAAAAATTATTCAAGGAGAAAAGAAAATAAAAAGAGAGAATAAATTTTATTTTTTTTCATTTATTTTTTCTCTTTATATTTAGATAAAAAAACAAATGAAAAAAAAAAAATATTTGTCCTTTAGTTATTTTTTTATTTTTAAACAAATCAATTCTTATTTTTCATCACCTCTTATTTTACCTCAGTTCCATGCAAAAGGGTGTCAAGGGCTCAAATTTCAATTCATACATATATAGAGCGTTGGCAAGATTGACTGGGTCTTGCAATTACAGTATATATATATATATGTTTGAGCAATTATTAAATAAGTGATCCAGTGCAACGTGGCTTTCCCTTACCGTCTCAAACGCGCACCACCAACGACCAATGTATGAGAATGATGTACTTACCTTCCTACTGGATTCTGGACCCCCCACAGGCTCAAAGTCAAACACGCCAAAACTAAAACTAAATAAGTAGGTAAGCCCCTTCAGTCTTGCAATTCCAAATCTCCTTCTCATATTAAATAAAATCACAAAACTTCCTTCGAATCCTTTTTAAGTTTCATCTTTCTTTCTCTTTCCAGCAACCATTCAAATCATTAAAAACTAATCCCAAACTATATTCACTCATGACCCAGTACATTAACACTTCGCTTCCTAGTAACTCATCATGACAAACCTATCATTTCTTTGTCTCCTTCGCCTCCTCATCACCCATGGGGCCCTCTTCTTCCTATTCATCTCTTCCTTTTCCGCCGCCCAGCCGGCAACCTCATCCCCGCCCTCCGACCAGCTCCCCACCAATCCCACATTCAACCCCTCTCTCGCCATCCTCATGATAATCATCGTTAGTGCATTCTTCCTTTTGGGATTCTTTTCCGTCTACATTCGCCAGTGCGCTGATCGCAGACAAGGTGGAGTTGGCTCAAACCCAGCCGTGGCCTCAGTCTTAGGCGGCGGAGGACGGTGGTCCCGGCGAGGGCAGCAGGGGCTTGACGCGGCTGTTATCGAGACGTTTCCTACGTTTCTTTATTCTGCGGTCAAAGGGCATAAGATTGGAAAGGACGCGCTTGAGTGTGCGGTGTGTTTAATCGAGTTTGAAGATGATCAAACGCTGCGTTTAATCCCTAAGTGCAGCCACGTTTTCCACCCTGACTGCATCGACGCCTGGCTTGCATCCCACACCACGTGTCCCGTTTGCCGCGCCAATTTGGTCCCTAAACCGGGCGATTCGACCTTCGATTCCGCTCGTTTTTTCGAACCGAATAATTATACGGTTGAACGGGGTCACCAATCCAATAACGTCAACAATGAGATACAAAGCCATGTTCTTATCCACATTTCTGATGATAATAATAGTAATAACGTTCCTGAAGCTGAGTTGCCAGTATCAATTCTTCTAAACACTGCCAATCAGAACCGGCCACCTAGGTCACGTTCAACCGGATGGCGGCTTGGTCGATTGTTTCCACGGTCTCACTCGACCGGGCACTCACTGGTTCAACCTGGAGAAAATTTCGAGCGGTTCACTCTACGGTTGCCTGAGGAGGTAAGAAACCAGTTGATGTGTACACACTTGAACCGGACAAAAAGTAGCACAGCATTTCCTAGAGTGATGAGTTCGAGAACCGGCTATAAGAGCAAAAGCGTAGGGGATTGGCGCAGTAAAAATTACTTTAACTACGAGCTGTTCGAGAGGGAAGGGCGGACGGATCGGTTTGGTTTTTAAAGGGCTGTTTCTTTTTTTGCGAGGACCGGTTCCGTGCGGTCGGTAAGAGGCGTAGTAGGTGGCGGTAGTAATAGTGATGAGGTGAATGTCAACCCACCAAAGAATTTGTTCACCTCTGTTAAATCTGCGTTTGATCGTTTGTTTGCTGGCGTGGCGGGCAGCAGCAGTAATACTAACAACAGCAAGGACGACGTTGGTGAGAGGTCGTTTGATGTGCTACGAGATGCTGTCTGACATACCTAGTCACGTTTAGGTGTCTGACCAGCTAAAAGTTTGTGTACAGAATTTTTGTTTTCTTGCGCTCTTTTGATGCTTGTTTATATTATGGATATTTTTGGAATTTTATTTTATTTTTTAATTTTGAAAAGAAAATTATTTGATACAGTTTTTTTTTTTTTTTAATCATACTACAATGGAGTTGGGAGAGTTGAACCAAAGACCCTTGATCGTATACACAACCAACAAAATTAAGTTTAGAGTGTGTATTATTTGATACAGTTAAATATTGAAAATAGTGCTTTTATGCCCATAAATATATAAAGTCTGTTTTGGAATATAAAGAATAAAAGTTCACAATTTTATGAGAAAACAAATATTATTTTCAAGTGATAATAAGTTGCATTGAAAAATTGGCAGAAGTGAAATATTTCTTTAGGTACTGCATTGCATGTTGGTGCTCTACTACTGGTGCAAATGTCACTGGGAAGGTCTGAGGCCAACTAAGTTAGGGTCAAAACCAAATCTCTTCTTATTGGGTCAGTGACTTCCAAGTCTTAACAATTTTGATTTGGGCTTACTTTTATGTCAGGTGGGTTGGTTTAAATGAATTGTTCTTAGTAATTGGGCCATAAAATCTATAAAAGTACTTACTTCTATCCAAACTGCTTGGGCCTTGGCATCCATGAAATTAGTTTTATTTTCCGATATCTTCATAATCGAGCCACCAAGCAATATGACCACCAATTAGTTCTATGGGTCGATTAAACATTCATATTCGTTTTTCACGTTCTTTAGTTTTTTCGTCAACACAACAGTTCCGTTCACAACTTAGAATGTTATTTGCTCTCTATTCTTTGGTACAGAAGATTTCCATTCTACCCAATTCACAGGAATATTCTCCTGCAGGTCTTGTCCAAGGATTTACAATAATAACCGCTAAATCAAACTATAATATGAAACCAATCCCATGATTTTTTTTTTTTTGCTCCGTTTGGTATATTCTCAAAATTTTAAACCCAATGGAAGATGAAATCAGTACAAGTGGTTTTATTGGCTTGAGTTTGACTAAGCAATAAATGGAAATATATGATGTTTACAAATAGTAGTGGACTATTGCACTTATATGTGCATGTTGGATTTATGGATTGAACGCCCATGGCATATCCACTAATTATTATTATTAGTTATTAATAATTTCAAATGATAAATATGAGAAGAGAGATTGATGCAAATATCCAAGGCCAGCTCAAAGATCCACTTCAACTTCATGGCCCAATCACAAAGGGAAGACTCAAAAGGTTTAAAGAAGCAATTGGGTTATTCATACAACAAAGAATAACCATTGGGCTAACCTAAGAAAAGCAAAATAATCAAGAAGCCCAATTGTTTGGAGATGACAATATGGACTCTTCAAAGGAAGCCTTTAACTTGATCTATTTAAGCCCAACATGTGGAAAGACCCATGACCCAAGTATGAGGAAACTTTCTCATTAGTTGAATTCCTCTCTTAAACTAATTAGGAACTTTGTATTTACTTATATAAAAAACTTCTTTTATAATTAGAAAGATATCTAATGTATCTTTTAGTTATTTCCTTTTTAGCTTAGGAGTATCCTTTTTCCTAAATAGATTAGGCAGATTTCAAAAACTATTTAGGAAGTAATTCTTAGGGTTTCTAGAAGCTTTGTAAAGGCTATAAATAGTCATTCTTATTCAGCCAAATGAATAAATTTTGAAGAATATTTATTTTTAGCAAAATTGTTTGTGAGAGTTAATTCTCTTCTTGAGTTCTTTATAGGACTCGGTGAGATTGTTAAGTGAGTTCTTAATAATTTCACAAACTCGTTTAATCTAGGTCTTAAATTACTTAGTTAATTTAAGGTTGAGATTAACACCTTTTGAATCTTTATAATTCAGATTGCTAGAAACAAGTTTTCTATAGGTCTA
>CATIWR010036991.1:0-21151 GCA_949677035.1 Omphalea diandra
AAGGTTGCTAACAATTTTATTACAAGCATTGAAAGCTCTTAAGTCTTTGCTACTCACTTTCTTCATCTTCTTTACATTTGTTAGGTGTGAGCAATAAACACTAGGTTGTAAGGTTTTGTGTTAGCCTACCAAAACACTTTAAGAAAAAGGTTTTAGTGTTAGCCTGCCAAAACACTTGAGTAAGGTTTTGTGTTAGCCTAGAAAACATTTTGTTGTAAGGTTGTGTGTTAGCCATTAAAACACAAATTGTAGTAAGTTGGGTGTGAGCTTGAAAAACACCATTGACTTAGTAAAATACCCAATTGAGAGATTGGGGAGTGGACGTAGGGATTGTTTTGCCGAACCACTATAAAATCTTTGAGTCCTTACTATTCTTTCTTCTTCTCTTCATCTTTATTTTAAATTTTTATACACCAATTCAACCCCCCTTCTTGGTGCCTAGGGACAACACTTTTATATAACCTTTTCTCATTAATTCTAAAATCCTAACATATTCAGTATTATTAAAATAATTTTTAAGACTCTAAGATTAAAGGTGTAATTTTGATTTGCAATCTTTATAGTTTTTAAAAGATGGAAATTGGCAAATTGCTATGTTATAAATATTAGACAGCTTTGAAGGTTTGTACACATATATGAGAGGAATGTATCTTTTAAATTGATACACTAATCCATTTCCATATTTTAATTTTAGATAGCAATTGAATTTATGCTTCCAGAAATATAGAAATTATTCTTAGTTTGCATAAAACTTGCATAATGAAGTCTAGTTGACTATAGTGGTTAAGGTCTAGGAATGATATATACATGTAGCTTTGCACTAGAATAACCGCTTGTGCACAATTGTGGGAATTCATATTCCATAGTGGGTTCCTACTTTCTATATGGAGGTCCATTGCTTGATTATTACATGCACTTTTTTCTTATGACCTGAATAATGCTATAGACTTCTTTATTCCTTAGCTGATGTAATTTTTCTTGACTTTCGAGAAAAGAAATAACTCTACATATGATTTGTGTGGAAGCACACACATGAAATACAATTATGGCTATGGCTACGGACACATACACATCTTCAGCAAGCCAGCCATTGCCTTCTTAGTACTTTATACATGGAAAATTAATATTAGAGTTAAATTACTTCTTATAATGGAAAGAGAAGAATAATAGTAATCATGTTAGCCTTTAGCAAGAGAATTTTAGAAAATCATATTTTATTTCAAACACAGACAATTTCTATAAAGGATTTTCTGCCTTCATTGAAAACTGAGGTCTCCTTATGTAGAGGAAAAGAACAAGCTCAAGTTGGAATCATTTAGCCTATCCTAGATCCTACTTTTTCTTTACAGCTCTCACCTTTAATAACTTTAGTACAATTATTACAAACTTTAATACATAACACACTTGTTTTACTTTTTACTTATGGATAGGCTCATGTGAAGGAGATATATTCGTGTTCCTGTAATCTGAGTCATCATTGTCAATGGACTTCTTTTAGGAGTATTATCTACCTCGTGCTTCATATAGTAATCATACAACTCATATGGGTCCTGGGAGTCTAGTTCATGGATATAATCTCTTTCTATCAAGTCATTTTGTAGGCATTGTGGCCTTGATGCCTCACCCCATGTGCTATTGTCTTTCAAGAGACTTTGGTGATATCCAGCTGGTAAGGTATCCTAAGGAGCAGCTTCTGCCAAAGAGGGCCATATTTCTTTAAGGATCACTTTATTATGTCTGTATAGAAATCTCTGAAAATCCCTAAATTGTTCATGGTTATCTAGAGCTTTAATCTAAAGTGAGAACTAATTTTTTTTTTTGTAGATGTGGAAATAGGCCATGGGCTTTGGTGAGGTTCTTATAGGACCAATCAGATAAGGTTTGTGAAGAGTGCAAACTACTCTTTTATAGTAAGCCATCTGTGGCTCGTAGTACTGGTACTTTGCCTTAGCAGATTCATTCCACCTTTTTAGGGGTTGGAACCTTTCTAAGAAGGTGACCATGTGAGGGTTTCTTCTTGAACCGTTTTGAACCATAAATGATACAAACGTATTTTGATAGTTATGGTATATAAATGACAGAAAAACCATATGAAGGTCAGTAGTTCTTCTGGCCATGTCAAGGATCCTTCATTGGCAATGGAAAAGTCTATAAACCTTTAAGAAAGAATACGTTGGATGCAAACCAAAGATGTCCATGAATATTAGGCCATATGTCTTTAGGAGCAAAGATTGGTAAACAAAAAGTTGCTTCATTACAACATTGGTTATTCTTGAGTAGGTTGTAGGAAGTTAGATTTCAGGAGAGACTCCAGTTTTTAAATAGGGTTATGGAGGTGTGGAGGAAGAGGCTGAGGATGCCATTAAAATTAGAGGGATTATTTTTTCTTTATGGAATAAGGAGACTGATTGTGGTCTGGATAAGAAATCAGGGATGGGGTTTGTATCTCCTTTTATATGTTGCACATCGAAACTGTATGTATTAAACTAGTCTTTCCACTTAAGCAACTGAGGATTTGACATGTTTTTTTCCTTTGAATTCTAACATCTTTGGGAAGGATGAATAATCCATAAGGATTGTAAATCGAAGTCCAATCAAATGAAATTCAAACTTTTTAATTCCATTTATGACTGCCCGTATTTTTTTAAAGGTGGAATGATAATGGACCTTTGATACTTTGAACCATCCACTTTCATAGGCACAAATTCATCATTAGTTGTCTTTTTCTTGGAGGAGTATAACACCCCAATAGTAGTTACTAGCATTTGTCTGCAATATCCTTTTTCTTGTTGAGAAAATTTAAAGAGGTGACGAATTTTGCATCTCTGCTTTTATTTTCGTGACTGCATTTGTCTAGCTGAAATTCCACTTCGGTGGATTCTTCTTTAGCATCTGTCTTAGTGGATTTGTTTTTTTGGTGAAGTGGGGGACAAAGTCTCATAAATAATTAGCAATTCTTAAAAATTATCGTACCTACTTTTGGGTGAGATCTTTGTCTGGGAACTTTAATAATTCTGTGGCAATATATGGTCCTAGCTTGTACTGACCATCTTTGAACATCATTCCTAAGAACTCTATCTCCTTTTTTGCCACTTGCATTTTTATGGATAATGGTATTACTCCAAATATTTTTATCAGTTTCATGAATTATGACCAGATTGCCTAGTGGGAATCATTATCTTTAGAAAAGAGTAGCACGTCATCAATGTATATCAAGGCACTATAGAGAATAGGTTCATATATCTAGATCATCGCCTTTTGAAAAAGTGATGGAGCCACTTTGAGGCCAAATGACATTTTTGTCCATTGCTAGTGTCTGTTGGGAATATAGAACATTCTCTTTGGTCAATCTTTTGGCTTAATTCCCAATTGTCAAAATCCTGCTTTTAGATTGAACTTTGCGAAATATTTTCCTTATGACAGATGGATAAATAGTGAGAAAATCTTTAGAAGAGGAAACTTATCATTCTTTAAAAAATGATTTAAAGGCTGATAGTCTATTACTAGTATCTTTTTTCCTCAAACTTATTTAGATCTCTTGTTTACATAAATGCTTGACAGGCCCAATCAGAATTGATATGTTTAATGATCTTTTGGGCCAATAGCTATGAACATTCTTAGTAGGCTAAGGTTAGGTCTTCAAGACTCATTCCTGGATGGGTCATTTTTGTTAGGTTGATTTCCTCATTCATTTTAAAAGGTAGGCTAATAAAAAAGTCAGGGTTAGTTCACAGAGGTTTTGGGTTTTTAGCTAAGAATTTTATATGGTTATCAGCACAATAATGGACTTTGAATTCTTGGTAAATGTTTAAAAAGGCTAGAGAAATTTGGGTCAAAAGTGTTTGGGCCAAGAATAGTGAATTTATTATGATGTAGGGTTAGAAGTAGTTTTTAAACTTGAGGCCCTTAGGTAAGACTCTAAGTTTAGACAACTTCCAATAGAGGTCAAATCCAACAACAAGGTCTTTATCTGGTAGGGATGATCCAAAAAGTTTTGTATGAACTTGATAGCCAGGAAAGAATTGAATTGTAATGGGCCTTATCGTAATAAGGCTTGTGTAAAAAATTTCTCCATTTGCGATCTTGAAAAATTTCTTATGGCATTTCAAAAACCTTGATAGAGGGACTTTTCGATTAAGCATGGAAAGCTAAGCTTCTATATCAATAAAGGCCACAACCTTAATGGGCTTTGAAAACTTCTCTAGCAAAATATGAACAAACGCTAGAAGGACTAGATGTGCTTCCTCAATCTCTGATTGATTCGAGGCTTCCATATGATAATTTGAAAGAGGAATCATAGCTTTGCAAAGAGGCATTCAATGACAGTTTCTGTCATATTTTGATTCTTCATTTGAGGATGAACAGTCTTGAATAGTAAAGATTGTATATGTTGAAGCCTCTTCCTCAATAGAGAATAAGGATTCAATATTTGCATCATCTAAATCTACAACTATAGAAATTTGTATTTGTTCCATCATCTTGGCTGCCTATTTTGACTTATTGGGACAGTTTTTTTTTGTAAAATGCCCATTTTTTCCATATAGATAGCACCTAACTATTTTCCTTTTCCCCTGTACTTTTTCTTCTTAAAAAATCTTCATTTCTTTCTTGAGGACGACCCTTTGGGCTTTTTCATTTTGAAATAATGCTTTTTCTTTTTCGAAGGATAGTAACAACTCTTTTCAACACCATTACATTTAATGAGAAGGTCTAACCTCTTACATGACTTCTTAAGTGAAAGATTCTTCTGTTTATCTAGCATTTGGTGAATAACCTTCCTTTGGTCACAAAGTCTTTCTAGACCTTAGATCATTAGCTGTTACATTTCTCCAAAGGTTAAGTCATTGATAAACTTTTCCTTTTACTAGATTATCCGGTGCATAAAGGAGGCCAATAACTTTGAAAGTGAAGTTATGAAAGCCTACTTTAAATCAGGATTTGCCCATCCACCTAATTGATAGTACTTCTTTGACATTCTCTAATAATGGAAGTCTAGATCTTTTTTTAATAACGAATAAACTTCATGTTAGAGAACTCTTTTCAAGTAATATTACTGAAATCCTGTAGCTTTCTAACAAATTCACTGTAGAAATGCTCAAAAATTATAAAGCACCTAGACTTTGCACTAATCTTAATTTTGAATATTCATCGCATGCCATCTACCAATCTTGCATTCTCCTAGTTAACTATGTCACGAACTCCTCTAAAACTATTTTCAACATAACTTCTGGCTTCTTCATTCGAGAATCAATCCAAGTCCTGAACTCTTAAAATTTATCCTTGCAGAATTCTAAGCTTATATTGTCCAAGGAGAACCAAAATCCTCAACTATTGAAAGGAGGTGGCCGATTTGGTGAGAGAGGAGTTGTATCCATGTTCTCATAAGGAGGATCAATAGTATAAAGGAGGATTACTAGTGGATTCCCCTATTTAGGGATCTGCCATAAATTGGGTCAAAACTTCTTCTTCTTCTTCTTCTAGCGACTCAGTATCCTCTTCTTCAAAAGAGTTAGACTCAAAGGACTTTTGGAATTTACCATTGAGAAAGATGGGATTGAGGTGGTAACTTTGTCTAGATAAGAAAGAATTGGCTTCATCATTTGGGCTTATGGTGGAATGTCTTTCTTATGGGATGACCCTCTGTTGATGAGATTATATGCATGGAGTGTCTTGGCTCATGGTTCATTGGAAACTTTCCTAACCTCAATTTTTTATGAAAGAATCAGTTGAGAGTCCAAGATGTTCAAGTTTTATGGTTGTTAGAGTATGGATTATGAGGGGTTTCAGGGCGTAAGATGGAGATACTAGGATTTTAAAGGGATTATAAAAAGTATGTTTTGGGAAGGTTGATTGGGTATGTGAAGTTTTGAAATCTTTCTCTATTCTCTCTAATTGGTCGTTAAGTCTTTGTATCTCAATCATTTTTTTTATCTCATCAGTTTGAGCTCTTTGATCCACCATTTTCATTACCTCTTTATGCTTTTCTTCTATTTGAACTTAAAGCCTTATCATCAGCTCATAAACATTTTTTTGGTGATATGTAAGCCTATAATCAGTCTGCTGGACTTGCATCAAAACTTTATCTACCTTGAATTTTATATTTTTTAGAATCCTATTCTACACTTGAGCATTGTTAGACTGCCAGTTCAAGAAAACTTTTGTAAGAGTGATGCTCAAAGGTTGACCTTTTGAATTCTTCACTATTGGGTTTTTAATATTTGCCATGGTCTAAATTTAGGTGTTAAGATTGGTTTGGTCTAGTCAAGGACGAAAATCATCACTAGAAAAATGGTTGTTAGTACATGTATATTTGGGGTAATGGTTTAGGACAGCTAGCTTCTGATGGAGTGATTAAAGAAAGATTGGATTCCTTCTTCATCCATTAGAGGGCTTGTTTGTAACAAGGTAATGGTTTTTTAGAATTAGTATTTGATTTGGGTTTGGGAGTTTCAGGAATATTTGCTGGTGGTGGATAGGGTTTGGACTTGGACCATAATTGACAAAATAATCATACTTTCCTGACGGTTCTCCCAATAAGCCAACAAATGGATCTTTATCATCATATCTCCTTTTTAAACTCTCTTCAAACATTTTCCTTTTTCTTCTTTGCCTTTTTTGGCTTGTCCTTATCATTTTCCCAATTAAAGAGACAGTCCAAACAATAACAAGTGTCTAAGAAAAAGTGGCTATCCCTTTCAAAGGGGAAAATTGGGGTTCCATTCATCATAAAGTGGACAATTGACATGTCTTTCTCTGATTCATAAGGGCTTATCATGAATTGTGTAGAGAAGACTACTGAATTAGTGGTAGAAGAGAAAGCTCTTATTTGCCCTTCTATAGTAGACTAGCTCAGCTGACTGGATAGTTTGAGTATTCTCATGCATCTTCTCGTAATTGGTGATCCATTTTTTTGGAAGAAGTTGGATCAATTCATTTCTAGAGATCTGTCTAAGAATGTGAATATAAGTGGGAGCATTTTGAGTGTCAACCACTATTAGCAACACATCATTCTCATGAGGAAGACAAAGATCAATTGCATGATTTTAGATTCTGTAGATCATCTAATAATAGAGAGTAGTTGCTATAGCTGTGGCTACTTGCGAAGCACCAGTGATCTATATTGTACTTTTAGTGCACTTAAGATGTGGATCTGTCAGAGACAGGTTGAAGTTTGGGTAGAAGGTGAATATTATTGACCCAACATTTTGAGACGTTTCTACCGTCCCTATGACAGTGTGCTGGTATTCCAGGTATCTATTGTCAAGTAAAGCAATCCTGGAAAACACAGACAAACCTTTTCTGCCATGATAGCTTATTGCTAACCTTATCGCTCCAAAGTGGATGTAGGTGTAGCCTTAGCTCATCCACTGTTGTATGAATTCTGGAGGCATTTCTAAACAGATAAAATGCTCTTCTCCAGTAGCTTGGATAGGGCACTGATCAAAACTAGAGGATTGAAAATACTCCTTGATAGCTTTGGAGACTGCCTTATCAAGGTTTTGATTGATCGTGTCCATGAATTTTTGTTCTTTTGAAAGGCATCATATGGGTTAAGGAAAGGGATATCAATGTCTTGTATGTTTTGGCTATTTGGGATGTAACTTAATTCATATAAGTAATCTATTTTAGAAGAATATGATCTTCTAAAGACAAATGGTGGTGGAATAGTAATAGTAAAGGGTACTGTAGGAGTGGTTTGTGATGAGCCATGGTGTTCATTCATTTTTTAGGGAAGTGATTAGTATGTATGATTGAAGGCTGGAGGCATCCATCACCATGGAAACATTAATTATTGCCAAAAATTTTATCTTTTATCTAGATTAACAAATAGAGTTATGTAAAATTCTTAGTAGTAGTCTATTACTTATATTAGTAGATAGACTATGTTTAATAGCACCTTTTCAATTAATTAATAGTTAATTTGAATTGATTCCTCTTTTTGGAATTGATTTCTTGTAATAATTTGAATTGTTAATTAATTAAGTTACATCTTGCCTCATAATCTTAGTTGTGCAATTTGTTTGTTGATCTTATTAAACTCTTTATGAAGCTATCAAGTACAAACTAATATTGTTGGTTTGGTCCAAATTGCATGGTTCACTCTTATTTGCGAAAAGGAGCTAACTCACCTAAGTGTCTTGAAACTCAACTATAAAATTTTGAGCTTGTCTAAAAATTTGGTGAGCATAGATTGCTGAATTTTAGAACACAAGCATGTTAGATGCCTAAAATCATGCAAAACCACTTTTTGAGTTAGGCATCACTTCCTTTACAAATTGACCAAAACTGATTGATGAATTAGAAGTTGGAATAGGAGACGAAGAAGATTGGTGGCACCTAAAAACTGACTTGTTAATATTTCATTCAAGAACCCATTTATTAGGGCCACTTTTCAATTTGACGATTTTATTTTGTCATTATATCATATCATTCATGAGCCATGAACAAGAACCACTATTCTTTCTCATAATTTTCTTTCTCATTCATTCATTAATGAATGCAAAAATTATGAATGTTTTCATGGTTCTGGTGGATTTCAATTTGATTTTTATTAAAATTAAATTAATTAAATTTTAAATTTATAAAAATAATTAATCTTGATTCCATTCATTTAATTTAGTTTGATTTACTTTAAATATATTTTCTTTAAAATAATTTTTTACTATTTCATTTTTGTATAATAAGGTTAAATTCTTATTCATTATTTAATTGGGCCCCATCAACTATTTATTATTCTCTCCTTTTGATGACAAATGATGCTTAGACAAGAAAAAGAAGAGAGGATGTTATCCATGATCATATGATGGTCTATATGCCTATATTTATAATGTCTTTATAAATTGATGAAATGAATTATTAAAGTCTTTTCTTTATTCATGTGATAAGGAATGGGTTATAGGAATTCCAACACCTAACATTTGCATATAGACAGGCTAACAAATTTAATGAGTTTGATAATTTCTGATGTGATACTAAAATTTAACTTAAATTTATTTAAAAATAATTTATTTTAATTCAAAATTGAAGAAAATCTCTCAAAATTAAAATCTTTATTTCCTACAAAATTTTGGGCCCAGTTTCCCTTACATGACATGACAAATTTCTCATAAACTGATCATGTTTCTCATCTTTCCTTTTTTATTTCTTTCTCTTTCTTTTGAAAAAAGAAAGAAAAAAATGAAGAGAATTACTCTGTATAACCATAAAGTCATGAGCTAAGTATATATTAGTTAGGTTTACATTAAAACAAAACATTTTCAAATGGTCCAATAGGACAATTTAGTAACCTCTCACAATTAGAGTGAGGAGGCCAACTAAACAAGTTTCTATTGGTAACAAAATGTTCAAATAATTTTTACTAAAATAATAATTTATGAAGAACAAAATAATGTTAATAAATGTCCCTTTGCATTAGTGACTAATTACAATAGTTCGAAGCCTAAAAGCAAATAAGATATAAACTTGTGTACAATATTTAATGCTACTTTGTATTCATGCTTAATTTATTATATATATATATATATATATATATATATATATATATATATATATATATATATATATATATATTTGTATGTGTGTGAGCGCACTCAGGATTTTGTTTGAATAAGTGGAATCTTGCTTGCAACTCCATTCTTTTATTAATCATCGGGGAATCGAGAGGATGAAGGTATTTACGTTGGTAATAACTCCAAATTGTGGCTTGTGTTGGATCAACATGGGACCCTTTTAAGCCTTGTGTAAATTCAAAGCCTTATATCCAAAATGGTCATCATTGGGGGACCAAGGTGGGACAATACATTGGTGTCATCCATAGGAAATGTGAAGTCGCCACTCGACTTTGATCGAGATAAGAATATAGGCAAGGCAAATTCTAAACTTAAGCTGAGTCAATTAGAAGGTCCATTTCTTTTTAACCTTATTAGGGATCCGGTTTGAAAATTGAGTACGGATTGGGGAAGAGGTTAGACATCATTAAACTATCTGGATATTGGAATCTGGCTTTCGGCCATCTTTGGTTCAATTTCAACAGTTTAAACAAGTTATTAATTAGTCTAATTAGCAATCCTAAGCATGGCTCTAGCGTAATCAATCTAATTACATTGAGGTAATCTTGCCTCCACCTTTACCATACTCTAAAATTCTTTGGTTTTGGCCCTCCCATTATTTTTTTGAATGTGTGGTGAACCATTTTGGTCTTTCTTGCTCATATATATGCATTTTGAAACAAGTATACATAATTTCCTAACCCCAGTATAAAGGAGATGCAATTCGAGCTTTTCCAAAGGAACAGGTCTGTACAGCCTAAAAAGTGGTTTATAAGGACCACTTTTTGTCTGTATAGACTACTTAAGTTGGTTGTACAAATTTTGTATGACTATATATAACGATATAGTGTTAACCAATCTTATCCTCTTTTATAAATAACCATTCGTAATTTTACCTTTCAACCCACCATTTTCAGCCACCAAACCATAGCAAGGGCATTTTTAAGGTCTATCTTATCCCAAATTTGGCTCGATCTACCTTTGGCGGGTCTGGAAGCTCTTCATTATCTCTCATCCATCCATCTAGACATAAATTTTCTTCAAGTGGCATGCAATTTGTGATTCTACTACCTATACTTTTTACTTTAGGGATACTGAGATCTGCCCCCTGCTAAAAGAATTTAGGGCAATTCTCAACTATTGTGTTATAGCTACATACTAGATTGCTCTACTATAGCTAGATTACTTACGTATTTGAAAGATGATGGAGCTATTTGACATATGATATGATGAGGTGCCTAGGTACACATTAGGTGAGGAGAAAATCCTTATGGTTCATTTTCTTACTCTCTTCCTTTCTAGGGGTCATGCTCAAGCAGCTCAAGCTCGAATTGTGATAGTAATTTTGATGGATGAATATTTGCTATGGAGAGAGGATAGATAAATTGATTTACGAATTTTGCCACTTCTAGAGTGGCTGAGTTGAGGAGAACTTTTATCCTGATTATTCTAGGAAAGACTATCTATGGGCTAGGACAAGCTAGCCCTCAGTCTTAATGACTCTTTTCTTTGGGAGCTTGTTGTTACTTCAAGAATGGATTTTCTTACAGTTTCCTTTTCATTATTTTTATTTTTTCATCATCAATTTTCCCTTTACTTTTATTTTTATTTCCCTAACTTTCACTTGGACCACTCTTATTGGTTTTTAATCCAGCACATCATTCATTTTTTCTTGGGCCACTCGTTTGGGTTTTCAACCTAACAAGTTTATTATATATATATATATATATATTTCTCTTTTCTCTTTTTTTTTTTCTTTTAGATATGATTGCAAGAAAGTTTGCATTTATTAGCTGCCCTTACTATGGACACGAGGCTGTACTACCCATAACACCATTCAAACTATCATTTGTTGAGGCTTGCAACTACCAGAGCTGGGTAGAGCAAGTACATGTCCCATATCACTGTTACTAACATTTGCTGAAGCTACCCATGGTGGAATTTGTCAAGTATCACTATGAAGACTACATCATCCTTCCTGCTTTGGCCTTAGGTAAGTTCTATAACCTAAGCTGGGTGCTCCATCAGTTTAACACTCCTTAGTTCGAGGTAGATTTCCTGTCCTCTTTTGTTGAAGGTCCTTTGTCCCAACATTTCTTTGACTGGGTCGAGGCTACTTAGACTAGTCGCTACATTTATGACTTTTTCACTAGTAGAGGTCCCTACCTTAAAGATGTTGAGAACTACATGTCATGGCTATGCGGCCTCTAGAGTTACAAATATCCTCTCTATCCTACCAAACAATAGTAAACAATGATCTTTCATAGAAGAAAATCTTCTTTTTTGTATATATGATTCTGATTCAAGGACATGTTTGACCAAATTTACTTTAATTATGCAAATATATTTTCTTTTGATGTTATGCTTAACATGGACCATTTATATTTTGCACATTACACAATAATTGAATGCATGACTACTACTTTTAATAGCGACACATTAGAACATCTAATCGCCCTGCTCAATGCCTCTGCCTTGCTAGTCTCGTCTTATACCTTTATCTTTTTTGTTACAGCGTAGCTATTATGTTGTTAAACCCTTAGTGGTTAGTCACACTCTCTCGACTTTTACTTTATATATATTTCATTTTTATGCTCTAACTTTTACCTAAGTTGCCTTTTCAGGTTTTTGACTTAGCGAGCTATTTTTTCTTCTTCTTTTTCTTTATTATTTATGCCTTAACTTTTGCCGAAGTTGCCCTTTCAAGTTTTCAACTTAACAAGCTATTTTTACTTTTCTCACATCTTGCACAAAGTATCTCTTCAGTCTGTCCATGTTCAATGATTAAGAGAATTCATTTTCATCCATATCTGCTAGTTTCATTGCACCACTTGAATAAATTTGTTTGATCATATAGGGACCTTACCAATTTGGCTTGAATTTTCATAAAAGGTGTTGAGTTTGAGGTTGAACTTCCTTCAGCATCAATTCACCAACTCTTATCACATTCAGCTTGATTCTTTTATTAAACGTGCGAACCATCCTAACTTGAGTACAAATGGATATGATACAGAGCCTTTAATCTCTTTTCATCTGGTAGGGCTAAGTATTCATACCTATTCTTTACCAAATGATACATGAGAATCTCTTATTCGATTAACACTCATAACGACTTCACTTTTAGCTTCATTGATAATGTCGCCTCTATCCCATACACCAAGGAATATGGCTTTATTTCACTTGATGTCCTTGCCATAGTTCGGTAACCTCATAAAGCAAATGACAACTTTTCTGACTAGTCTTTATATGTCCCAACCATCTTGGCAAGAATGTTCTTAATGTTTTTGTTTACTGTCTTAACTACCTCATTGGCTTGTGACTTCCATGGTGACCATTTATGGTGGGTACCCTATAACTTCCTAGTATTGCCTTAACATTAGCATAAAAGTGAATGTGTAATGTAATACCCTGTATCGACAAATGAGGTTCTTTTCAATGAATCAAGCTATTTGCTTTACCCTCAGCTTACTGAAGGCCTCAGCCTCTACCCATTTTGTGGAATAGTCCACCACCACCACAATGTACCTATACCCTTTTATAGAAGTCGTCCTGATCTCTCTAATTACATCAACATCCCTAGTTGTGAATAACCAAGTTGAAGTCATATTCTATAGTTCGATTGGTAATAAATGACTAAGGCTACTATGAACCTGGCACTTGTGATAGCTTTGAACCATCTAAATACAATCTTGTTCCATAGTGGTCCAGTAGTACCCTAATCTAAGAATTTTCCTTACTAATACTTTCCCATTCATTTGAGACCACAAACTCTAGCGTGCACCTCTTTCATGACTTTGCCTATATCTTCCTCTTTTAAACATCTCAATTGTACTCGTTAAACATCCTCTTATACACTATGCCATCGTAGACTACAGTTTATTATGCCAACCTCCATATCATATTTTTATCTGTCCTTTTAGCCCCCTTCGGATACTCGCCACTCTCCTAGTACCTTTCTACATCATAATACCAAGGATGATTTCTAACTAACACTTGCATTGCCCCTTTATCGACATAACATAGTGCTCAAGACCAAAGTGTAATCAATGGCTTCATTGGCATTGCCTTTGGTCCATCCCAAATAAAAACCAAAGTTGCTAAGGCATCTGCCATTGTATTTCATCTCATGGTAGATGATGGAATATGACCCTTTAAAAATTCCACGCCAACTCCTTCAGATGTCTTAAATAGGGGCTTAATCATTCTTCATTTACTTCCCATTCATTGGTCATTTAAGAGATAACTAGTAATGAATCCCCAAACACTTCAATCGTCTTGACCTTCATCTGTATCAAAAGTTCCAAACTAAGTGTGTATGCCTCATATTCACCATATTATTGGTTACTCTAAAGTCAAGCTTTTTGGCCATGGAGAAAAATTTTCCTTTCAGCAATACTAAAATCACACCCTTACCTATTCATTTCTGTTCACTGCTCCATCAAAGTACATTCACTAGCCCAAAGGCTGGATTGCTCCTAAACCTTTATTTAGTTACTCTCATTCTTTAAGATGTTGTTATGTTAAATATTATGCAATTACTCAACTTTTGATCACCTTTTTAGTCATATACTTAATATCGAACTCAATCAACAATATCAACCATTTTGCCAAATTTTCAGTTAGAGAAAAGGCCCTGTGTAGGTATTTAACTGGATGAAGCTTTAAAACCACTTCCATAAAGTATGACTGAACATAGTGCCTTAACTTCATTATAGCCAACACCAATGCCAAACAGGTCTTTTCCACTTAGTTATACTTTTCCTCATAATGGAGCAGTTTCTTGCTGAGATAATATATGATGTGTTCATTTCAAGTTCTATCTTCCTAAGCTAGTATTGCCCTAATAGAATTCCCCTTTTTAGTTAAGTATACATTTAAGCATCTGATTTTGGACCTGTAAATGCAAAAATCGATGATGAAAATCATCAAACCTATTCCCTAGAATGCGAAGGGAATTGCCAAAGAAAAAGATGGAAGACCTTGGGATACCTTAGAAAAGTCGAAGACCAAACTGAAGATAAGCCCAAAACTACCTGCCAAGGTTCATGGGCTGTACAATCCATTAAGTAGGGTTGTATAACCCATAAACCAATGTTGTATAACCATGCATAGGGTTGTACAACCTACCCTAAAACCCTAGTCTACAAAACATTTTGAAACTAGTCCCTCCTTAAACCTTAAGGTTTTATAACCATGATAGATGGATGTACAACCCTTTATTGGTTGTATAGCTCACATACAAACCCTAATTCTAAGAGGTTCATCTTCCTCTCTATGATTGGTTATGTCCATGGTTTAACCATAACCATTTTAGGCTCTAGCGCACTCACCCAACATCTATAAATACCCCTTCCATTTGAAAAGAGGGGGAGGATTGGACAAATCTAATAAAACTCTACCAAAATTCACTCTTAAAGCACACTTAACATAAGAACCCTAAACTTCAACTCAACCCAACCCATTCCAAGGTAAAACAAGACTCTAATCTTGCATCTCTTATACATTCCTTAGCATTTTGAAGGACATTGAGTATATAGTGATCCTTTGAGGGCATAAAAACATTAAACAAGGCATCCATAACCCCCCTATACCCATTTTTTTCCTTACCTTTATTTTTCTTATTATTTTTAAAAACCTAAAATTAAGGGATGTACAATCTTAATATTGGTTGTGCAGCCCATTAATAGGGTTATGCAATCCTTATTTCCTGGGCACAATCATGCAAAACCCTTTCTTTTTCATCAGGGTTTCTTTTATCAAGGCAATATTTTATGTTTTTTTTTATCACTCTAGTGGTAGAATAGGGTAAGGTTAGATAGCCAAGGACCTTTATTCATTTCAAAATGGAGCTTTTATGGGTTGTAAAGTGGCTTTATATATATATAGTTCATTCAATCTTAGTGTTCATATTCTTTCATGTTCATTTAATGATGATTTTGATTTTATTTTAACCACCTTAAAGTAGTGACCAAGTGAGGAACTTATGGTTCCCAAGATCTTGAAAGCTTCTCTTATGTTTGTATCTATGTTTGAAGTATGTGAATAGTGTTTTAGCCCTCAATCTCCCTCATTCTTATGTTGTATGCTAACCTTACATGGTTAGTGGTAAATGTGGATGTTGTGCTCTTTTAGAGCTAGATAGGGTAAGGATCTATCAATCCAAAGATCCCTCTTGTGATGAGTTTTTCCTTAGGCCATTAAAATCCCTCCAAATTCCTTTAAATTACATTATATGTTTACCACTTTGCATGTTCATGATTTATGGATTTTTATTTTGTTTGTTTACTGATTTGTGATATAAAAGTATGTTTATTATGGACTTAGATGCTTACCTAGGTACTTTTTACATGAGAGTGATGGTAATATGTGTTATATTCATTTCTTGTGCTTTAAGTTTATTTAATTTGCCTTATGCTCATTTCAGTTAATAACTTGTTATTTTTTTGGTTTAAGTGTTCTTACTTGAGTTAATCCATGAATTTGGTCTTGATTATCATCTTACAAGACTATGAATGATTATGCTTGAAGGGATGGATGATAATGCACGTTAAATCCTTATGCCATATCACTTGCCCCCTTTCCCTCTTGATCAATCATGATGTGGATGAATGTATTGATGTGTGTGATGATCCCTATGCCATGATGCATGACTCCTCTCCCTTTAGGTTGATGGAATGTTTTGATTGATTTGATTACAATAGATGTATGCTTAAGGTAATTAATAAGACTAATCAATAACTAAATTAAAATATTAAAAGTGAACCAAAGATGCTCGAAGGTTGGATCCTAATATCTGGGTAATTTAGGGGTGCCTAACCTCTTCCCCGAGCTGTACCTAATTTTTGAACCCAATCTTTGATGGGGTGAAGGCAAAATGGGCCTTTTAATTGACTTAGATTAGGTTTAGATTTTGCCTTCCTCAGATACTTGTCCTGACCAAACTCGAGTGGCGACTCCATATTTTCTAGGGATGGTACCAATGTATTGTCCCATATTAGGTCCCCCGATGACCATCATTTTGGACTTAAGGCTTTAAAATCATGTAAGGCCTAAAAATTTGCCCCATTGATCCAAGTGTACACCATACCTTAGGGTCATTACTAATGTAAGGACCCTTATCCTCTCGATCACCCATTGATAGATAAAAATATAGAGTCACAAGGAAGATTCCACTTGTTCGAGCAAAACCAATGAGGTGATCACAATAAGACTAACAACCTACCTAGTTTTAGAGGTTTTAATATGATGTGATGAGTTAGTGTTATATAGATATCCCTTTGATCTATAAGTACACCATGTCGTCAAGTAATAAAGTGTACAAGAGTACATATATCTTTCCCACAAAGATCAAGATTAAGTACAAAGCTTTATGTTCCTTGTATTATCTAGAAATCTTAATTGAAAAAAGATTTTAACTAAGAATTAAAACTAATTAAACTATAAACAAAGTATTTGCAAAGAAAACACTCAATAGAAAAATTAGCTAAGGGTTTAACTTTACTTAAAGACTTTCCCATGGTTTCTTAATCTTTATCTAATTGGTTCATTCATCAAGTAGTACTATAGAGTCACTATGGTGATTAATTAATCTCTCTCGAGTAGTAATTGACATATAAAGGCATGTTAAGCTAGAGGTTTGTCAACTCAAAAGCTAGACATCATGCAATTGCCTTACTAAACAAGACTCTAAGGGTAACAATGATTTATTAAGATTCCTCAAGTCATAATAAAATAAGGGAATTATTGAAGGATTCGTTCTATGAAAATAATCTCTTAATTGTCGATTCATGGAACTAATATAATTAATGGCTAGTCAATCAATAACATGAAGCACTCAATAATTACTAGCACAACTAATGAATGAAACCAAAAACTTAGATTAAGGAAAAACCAATATGAGTCACACAAGTTCCTTTTACAATCCAAGCATGAAGAAAATTAGCTCATAATGGAAGAAAGAGAATAAGTAATAATCAAACTAATTATATTTGAAGCCATAGATTTCAATCTTTGAAGCTCTTAAATAATTGTCTTCTTACACCTTTTTAGTCTTAAACTCTTGCTTGATTTATTTATTCACTTTTAGGATGGATATTTGATGCCCTAGATGCTCTAAATTCATAAGCTTTTACCTTCTTAAATAGTGCTCTTAAGGTGTTTACTAAGTAGAAAGCTGAGGGGTTGAAAAAGGAAAAGTGTGGGGAGATTTAAAAATCACATTTTTGGGTTTCTAGGGGTGCACGACTGTGCATCGAGGCTCCACTTTTTGAATTAAGCCTAACTTGCTTGCTTTGGGTGCATGGCCATGTAATTCAGCCTTATGCCTTTGTGATGCATTTTTTACCCTAAAGATGGTTGAATTAACTCTAGCACAAAACATAAAAGTTGCATCCTTATTCTTAGATTTCTAATGGCTTTTGAATAATTTTATTTGGAGTTTTGAAGAGGGAGTTATGCCTAAAATACTGAGTAGTGCTTAAAAATAAAACCTAACTTACATTTTCTTGAACTTTTACAAAATACAAATTTACTTCCATATAATTCTTTTATAGGTTAAATTCAATTAAAAACTCTAACTTTTTAAGAGAACTTAATTACGAAATATATGAAATTATGCACTAAACATAGTACTGGCGGGTTCACCAAATACTCCTTGATTGTTTTGAAGGACTTTTGGCATAACTTATTTCACTCTGTCGAAGACTATCAAAGAGTCTTATAGTGTCTATTGGCACCTCGGATGCCTTCATAACTAGCACATATGAATAAACATGGTTTTTTATATTATGAGTTCCAATGAACTTTGAGAGCCCAGGCATGCAAAAATTTTTTAGAAGCTTATCAGGTTTGTGGGCAAGAAATTTCTTGATATTAGTCCATTTTCCCATACCCTTGGCACTTAAGGCCTTATAGATCTTCTCTAATTGCTTAGCAAAATCATTAAATCAAGTGCTCTCTTTTTCTTCTTTCTATGGGTTTATCCAAAATAATATTGGTGCTTCCTAATTATCTAGTAAGTTTGCTCTTATGATACTTTTTCATCCCAAACATGTCATCATCAATCACCGCAAGTTGGGGTACCTTCATAGGTGCCTTCGCCTTATCATTTTTGCTAGCTGAACATCTTTTTTTTTTTCAAGAATCTCATTAACATGCCTGTTCACCTCCTTGGCAATCTTGTCTTCCATCTTACGGCTAAAGTCGACCATCATCTTATCCAAAAAATCCAGTGGTATGCTGGGTTCCATGAGTGGATCAATTCCTTGGATTGGGCTCAATGTCTTACTTTTCCTATCAAGTTGATTGGCCTTTCTTTTCTACTAGAGTTTGGATAAAGCTATGATGGCTGCTAGACAAAGGTTATCAGGATGATGCATGCATAGGTAGTGAAGCATGAATGGATGAAATGCCCATATTATTTAGGAAAAGATCCAACCTTATTCCTTCCATACACAAAGTCTAGAAGCTCTTTCCTAGGATGGGTCTCATTCTTCCACCAACATAGGGTAAAGAATGTGTGCAATCACTTCAGACCAAATAAGGGTTAAGATCTCAAGAAACATGTACAAAAAGGATATAAAAGGGCAACCAGAAAAGAACTCTTTACATTACTTGAAGAAGGAGAATATACAAGGAAAGCAAAAGTCCTTTTAGCAAGGAAATAGGGATGTACATGACTATTTACATATAAACTTCTTTACATGGTGGGGTGGGGGAATATACAAATATTTACATGAGGGAGTAATTACATAAGGGAAATAAGATAACATTGTATTTATATTATGAGAAATATCTATTCACATTCCTTAAGAGAGTTCATCCCTTTCTTTAGAGGAGAAATGCAAATAAAAGGGCACCTTATTCCATGGTGCTAATAACTCCTACATGTGCTATTAGTTTTAAGGGTTTGTTGAATTTTATGGCTCCCATAAACTTATGGACGATTGTTGTAATCCCTTATTCAATATACCCAAAGGAACTAGGCTTGTGAGTGATGAATCCTCTTCACCATCTCCTAAGCTCGAATGAAGCTTAAATCTTAAGTTTAGAAAACCCATCAATTTATGTAATGGTTGACTGAGTACATGTGGTGAATTGTGAAAGTTAAATGAATTTAATGGACTCGATTAGTAACAAGTTTAAAATGTTGAAGTGAACTAGAGATTGAACGTGAATGATGATTTGATTATAATTAGAGAACCCATCCATAAAGGAATAAATAACACATATCGCGATGTTATCCACTAACACATTGATATGAGGTATAGGGAAATCATCCTTTAGGAGAGCCTTATTAAGATCCTTACAGTCTATACACATCCTTACTCTCCATTCGTTCTTTTGTATTAATACTATGTTAGATAACTACTTGGGGTAGTCAACTACCTTAAGGAATCTAGAGGTTAACTACTTCGCCACTTCCTCTTTAATAGTTAGGCTCACTCAGGCCTTATCTTTGAAACTTTTCACTTTATCAATCTCATGTGACAGTAAGTCATGATCCAAAGTTCAATAATTCACATATCAAACCTTATCATATCTTCATATGTCTAACCAAACATCATCTTAACCCTATTAGAGATTGAGTTTGGAAATTTGGTATGATATGGGGAAGCGTTATGTACCCCTCAATCTCCTGAATATTAGTATTAGACTAGGATGATTAATCCTAAGTTTAGAACCTCTTTTGATCTTGACAAAGTAGATTGATCATCACTAATATTTCAAATAAGTGTTGATTTTGCAGAAATGAATCAATCTCTTAAAAGGAAATGAAAGGAGTTGATAAACTCCAAAGTGACATGTAAATCGCGACCGCAATCTAGGATTCGCGACCGCGATTCATATTAAGACATGCTGAAATTTAAGCAGGTGAAATTGCAAAGCTATTCTCGGTCGCAACCTTTGGAAAAGAAGAAGCCAAAATGTGACATGCTGAAATTCAAGTAGGCGAAATTGCGGAGCCATTCTCGACCGTGACCTTTAGAAAAGAAGAAGCCAAAATGTGACAGACAAATTCGCGGTGAAAGTCGCGCCTTAGTAGCGACCGCGAATTTCAAAGTAACTCAAGAGGGAATCAAGTCCACAACCACAGGTTGACAAGTGTCCCAAAAGACTGTTGGAAGTCAAATTTCACAGAGGCATCTCTTTGGTAGTGACCGCGAAGCCTGTGGAAGAAAGTTGACCACTTTGGCAGATGGATTCGCATCCTCTGTCGCTGCCTGTGCAAGAAAACTCATGACCGTGACTTCTGAAAGTAGGTAAAAGACAACAACTATATTTTTTTGGTGAACTAATAAGAAGCTGCCACGTGGACTAGCCATTAGACACAAACGGGGTTTCCCTTGAAGAATTTGGATTTCGCGACTGTGGAATATAGTAACGACCACGATTTCATCCTGACAAGCATTTAATGCAAAATCTGTCAAGCATGTCTCAAAGATTTGATGAGCTATGATCTACAACGTCTCTTTGGTGAAGTTTGGCTATAAATACTCCACCAAATAGCCATGAATAAGGTTGCTAAGGAATTTATTACAAGTGATTAAAGTTCTCAATCTTTGCTACTCATTTTCTTCATCTTCTTTATGAAATTGTAATTG
>CATIWR010036993.1:0-16635 GCA_949677035.1 Omphalea diandra
CTATTTTAACATGGACCTGTGATGGGTGAGTTGTTAAAATTTATTATAAATAGGCTAGGTCTCCTGTCTTACCTTCATAACAGAAAACCCTAATTGCTACGCCCATTGTAACCATCTTTGAGAAGGTCAATGAGAGAAAAGCCTAGCTTCCGTTTTCAACCGTTCTGACAAATTCTTCAAGTGGTTTAATTTCAGCATTCGTATATTATGGCTCAGGACAATTTGGGATTCAACGCGGAGACAGGTACGCAATTTGTTTCCATTCAATAATTAGATTTGGTGTTCTAAATTTATATACAAGATCCTAAATTAAATATGTTACATGTAGTATCAGAGCATGGTTGTGGTACATAATTTAGAACCCTAGGTGTTGTATATTGTTAACAAAAAAAAATTGTTATTTTGATTGCTGACTATAGCGATTGGCTATGTATTTGTTTGCACCTGTTGTAGCAAATTATCCGCTCAGCGCGGACGTTTGGTGAGGCGCGGAAGTCTGGATAGGTCGCGGGTTCGAAACCTAAGTTGGTTTTCTTTTTTTTTTTCTTCCTCTTTCTTTCTTCTTCTTTTCTGCGTTGGTCGTTCTTCATGCTTTTGCAATTTTGTTCGCAAAATGAACAACTACCACAACATTACCTTGTCCCTCCACCCCTTACACTCCCTAGCTGCCACCAATAGACCTGCCGGTGGGAGCCTCCTAAGCACCTCCCACATGCAACTCGTCGGTAGTGCTTCTCTCTCTCTCTCTTCGTTATATCACATTACTCCTTTCTCCGCGGCACATATGATCATAGCTTTCTCTATCTTATGCCTCCAGAGGATTAGAGGAAGTTTTTGTGCTTATTCTGGGGTTTGATTTGGTTGAGATCTCGTCTTTCCCAGGGAGAGAAAGATAACGGGTTGATTTGTTGTTTGTAATAATTGTGACTGTTTGTTTTTGTTTGTTGATGATGATTAAGCTGTGATTGTTGTTCGATTTGATGATTGTATGAGATTTGGCGATGGTGGCAGTAATGGTGGTGGGACGGAAGGGAAAAAAGGAAGAGGAGAAAAGGGAAGAAGAAGAACAAAAAAAAACAAATGGATCGGGGAAGGGTGCCATAGAGTCTCGAACCCACGACCCTTCCCCACCCTATTTCTAAGCTTTGCCAACTAGCTAAGCGATTTTCTCGTTAGTTTCTTGTGCGGACAAATATCTAAATAGTATTCTTATAATTCATGTATTTCATGAAGTAGTTTAATTTTATTTCAACAAATATTAATATATATACATATAAATATTTAGGTGGTTTGTGTATATATATATCTAATTGCTAATTTATTATTTAGTGATATTAATTTTGTGATAAAATTAAATAAATAAACAAATAATTATTTATTTTGCACGTATATGAGAAAATAATTATGTGCTTAAAATTAAGGTAAATTATATTTGGTATCTTGTGTATTTTTGGAATATATATTTGTGTTCAGTATGTATTTTAATTGGGTTGTTATAAATCTCTAATTAAAAATAATTTTATGGGTTGATATGGGTGTTACCGCTAAAGTGGGACACCTATTGAAATTCGTAGAGTTGTTTTAAATTTTTGCGAAGAGATAATTCCAAAATTAATGTATTTAATAATCTTCCCAAAAGGAGTTATCAGATACATTTATTTTGGAAGTGCTTATTATAAAAAAAAATATTCCAAATTAATGTATATAGTAACCTACCCTAAGGGGGTTATTAGATACATTGATTTTGGGAGGGCTTGTTGACATGAAGCTATTTGTGCTTAGAAGTGCATTAGTCTAGAGAGTTTGTCTGCCCAAAGGGGATAGATTTCTTGAAACTAGTGTGATCTCATTTGTGTGCTTCATAACTAGAAATTCTACTGCATATGCATGTTCTGCCCAAAGGGGAATATGTAGTGATGCCAGAATTTTCTAGATTGTACAAATTGCAAATTTATTTTATGTGTAGCCCAATTCTAATACATGTTTTTGTTTTGTTGCAAACAGTCTCCTTTAGTCTCAACAATAGTACTGCGACTGTTGAACTTTTGACTAGCACTAATTTTAAAAGTTGGAAAGATGACATCTTATTTGTCTTGAGAATGGGTGAGATTGATTATGCCCTTTATGAAGACGAGCCTGCTAAGCCCACCCATGAGAGTAATGCTGATGAAAAAGAACTGCATGCCAAATGGGAGAGATCAAATTGTCTCAGTCTAATGGCAATGAGGAAAACTATTCCTGAATACCTTAGGAGTAGTTTGTCCACTGACGTTACTGCCAAAGCCTTTCTTGCTGCTATAGAAAATAAATATTTTATATCCGATAAGGCTGAGGCTGGGACCCTAATGAGTCAATTAACTAGTATGAGATACAACCAGAGTGAGAATGTGAGAGGTTACATTCTGAATATGGTTCATCTCCAAGCCAAACTTAAGGGTCTTAAACTTAAGATTTCTGATGAATTTATAGTTCACCAAGCTTTAAACACCTTACCTCCTGAATTCAGCCAGATTAAGACTGCTTATAACACCCAAAACACTACCTGGACCATTAATGACCTTATAACTAAGTGTGATGTTGAAGAAAATAAAATCAGGAAAGAAAAGGGTAAAGTTGCTATGTTATTAACACATCCTAGGGCTAATCCTAAAAAGGATAAAAGTAAGTTTAAACCTAATTATTATGCTCCTAAAGAAAATCAAAATTTTAAATGGCATGGTAGGAATCAGACCAAGAGAGGGAGAGATTTTAGGAGTGCCCACAAAAGTAAGGTGAGGTGTTTCTTTTGTCATAAAGAAGGTCATATGAGAAAAGATTGTCATCAATTCACAGCTTGGCTAAAGAAGAGAGATGAAGGTATTCTTTTGGCTTACGTTTGCTTTGAATCTTTTATGGTTAATGTACCACCGAATTTTTGGTGGCTTGATAGCGGTGCAACTGTTCATGTTGCTATTACCTTGCAGGAATTCATAAGCAAACGAAAGTCAAATGAAAGGGAGTCCAAGCTTAGAGTTAGAAATAATTTGGAGATAGATATTGAGCAAGTAGGAGTAGTTAGATTGGTTTTGAAATCTAGATTTTGTTTGATTTTGGAGAACACTTTTTATGTTCCATCTTTTAGGAGAAATTTGATTTTTGTTTCTGTTTCGGTCAAGATTGGATATCATTTTGCTATTGGTAATAGAAAAGTCAATATGTTTTTAGATTCCAAATTGATTGGTGAATGTGTTTTGTTCGATAATTTATATAGACTATGTTTGGATGATGCGAGAGATTGTGAAGCCAATGTTGTGGCTAAACGATCCTTAATTAAAGAAAAATCTTATTCATTATGGCACAAACGTTTAGGTCATATATCTAGAGAAAGAATTGAAAGACTAGTAAAAGATGACATTCTTCTTTCTCTTGATTTTGAAGATCTAGATGTTTGTGTGGATTGTATAAGGGGTAAATTGACTAAGAATAAAAAGAAAGGTGCTAATAGAAGTTCAGATCTTCTAAAGATTATTCATACTGATATTAGTGGACCTTATTCACCTACTATTTGTGGCAATAAATATTTTATCACTTTTATTGATGATTTTTCTCGTTATGGATATTTGTACTTGATAAAGAAGAAGTCAGATGCTATTGAGATGTTTAAAATTTTCAAAATCGAGGTTGAGAAACAATTGGAAAAAGTCATTAAAATTGTCAGGTTTGATCGTGGGGGTGAATATTATGGCAAATACGATGAGACTGGTCAACATATGGGAGAGTTTGCCAAATATTTGCAAGAATATGGAATAGTTGCTCAATATACCATGCGTGGAAGTCCTGAACAAAACGGTGTCGCTAAAAGGCGTAATCGTACTTTGAAAGATATGATGAGGAACATGATGAGTAGGTCTAACTTGCCTGAATTCTTATAGGGTGAAGCTATTAAAACTACCCTTTATATTTTGAACCGTGTCCCTAGCAAATCTATACTAAAAACACCTTTTGAGTTGTGGACTGGTAGAAAACCTAGTTTGAACCATTTTCGTGTTTGGGGTTGTCCTGTTGAGGTTAGAATATATAATCCAAATGAGAAAAAGACTGACCCTAGAACTATACGTTGTTATTTTATAGGGTACCCAGCCCATTCTAAAGGATACAAGTTTTATTGTTCTACACGTGGCACAAGAATTGTAGAGTCCTTGACTGCGAAGTTTTTTGAGATGGATGTTGTTGATCTAAACATTTCTCGATCGCCTGTTCTTGGTGTACAAAATGAAATTGCAACCATTCCTTTACCTTTATCATATGACAGGATTATAAGGGTTCATGTTCAAGTAGGTGGTGGTGGTGAGTGTGCAATTGATCTTCCTCCTCCTGTTAACAATCCTCCAAAGCCTGTTATAGTTGAACCATTGCCTGTTAGAAGATCTGTTAGGGCAAGAAGATCAGCAATTCCAGATGATTATGAGGTCTATCTTGGTGAATGTGATTATAATATAAGTCATGTTATTGATTTTGTATCTTATGATGAGGCTGTAAATAGTGTTTATTTTGAATTCTGGATTGATGCTATGAAAGATGAAATGCCATCAATGAGTCATAACAGAGTTTGGGAACTAATGGAACTTCCTTCTAATAATAAACTCATAGGTTGCAAATGGGTATACAAAACTAAGAAGGATTCTAAAGGAAAGGTTGAGAAGTTTAAAGCTAGATTAGTTGCTAAGGGGTTTACACAGTGTGAAGGTGTTGACTATAATGAGACTTTTTCTCCTGTTTCTTCTAAAGATTCCTTTAGAATAATTATGGCATTGGTTGCTTATTTTGATTTAGAATTACATCAAATGGATGTCAAGACGACATTCTTAAATGGCAATTTGGGTGAGCAAGTTTATATGGTGCAATCGAAAGGTTTTAAAGAAAGTGGTAAAGAACACTAAGTTTGTAAACTAAAGAAATCTATTTATGGTCTCAAACAAGTTTCGCGTTAATGGTATCTCAAATTTGATGAGATAGTTACTTCATTTGGTTTCACAGAGAACAAGATTGATCAATGCATTTACCATAAGATCAATGGGAGTAAATTTATATTTCTTGTTCTTTATGTTGATGATATTTTATTGGCTAGTAATGACATGGGGATGATTTGTAAAACTAAATAGTTACTCTCTAGGACTTTTGATATGAAAGATCTTGGAGAGGCATCTTTTGTCTTGGGTATTGAAATTCGTCGTGATCAATCCCGTCATTTACTAGGTCTTTCTCAAAAGGCATATATTGATCTTATGCTCAGTAGATTCAATATGCAATTTTGCAAAGGTGGCGATACTCCTGTGGTGAAAGGAGATAAATTTAGCAAGGAACAGTGCCCTAAAATTGATATAGAAAGGCAAACCATGATTAATATTCCTTATGCAAGTGCAGTTGGCAGTTTGATGTACGCCCAGGTATGTACAAGACTAGATATTACATACATTGTCAGTGTTCTTGGTCGATATCTATCTAATCCTAGTTGGGATCATTGGGTAGCTGCTAAGAAGGTAATGAGGTACTTGCAAAAGACAAAGGATTATATGTTGGTTTATAGGCATGTGGATGATCTTGAAGTTGTGGGGTATTCAGACTCTGATTTTGCAGGCTGTCAAGATGATATGAAATCCACTTCAGGATATATTTTTATGCTTGCTGGTGGTGCTGTTTCGTGGAAAAGTGTTAAACAAACACTTACAACATCTTCTACTATGCAAGTTGAGTTTGTTGCATGTTATGGTGCTAGTAGACAAGCTATATGGTTAAAGAATTTTATTTTTGGGTTGCTTGTGGTTGATTATATTGCTAGGCCACTTCGTATCTATTGTGATAATAATGTTGTTGTGTTCTTCTCTAAAAACAATAAAAGTTCGAGTGGTTCTAAGTATATGGAGATTAAATATCTTACAGTTAGAGACTTAGTAAAGAAATGAGACATTGAGATTCAGTATGTTAGTACTGATTTAATGCTAGCTGATCCTCTAACCAAAGGACTTAGACCCATAATTTTTAAGAAACATGTTTGTGATATGGGTGTTGTGGAGTCTTTTGATGTGTTTGGTTAGTGGGAGTTTTAGGCTTGTAATTGAACGTTTAAGTTAAATAATTTTGCTACATTGCTTATTCATATTTATTTATATGGGTTGAGTACTTTGTAGTTGTTTGTTTTGCGTATGTGCACATTTTATATATAGAGCATGCTATGAGTTGTGGTTAATATGCTTAAGACTGGTGTGATTATCTTAAGCAAAGCTGGTTTCCAATTGTGTTTATGGAAACAAAGGCTAAGACATTGTGATTGTATTTCCAAATGGAAATAACAGCCTTATTGTGAAGCCTTATAAATTTTTCTTACTCGTTAGAGCATGTGTGAAAGAGAAATGTTTGGAGGACTGACAAGAAAATAGTGTATTGATCACATGTGGGCGCCATTTTCTTGCTACACTACCATATCGGAATCCAGGTCGGTTAAGTTGTCAATATTTGTGACTATGGATTGGTACTATGTCAATAAGGGGCATAACTACTGCCATGATCTGATATTGATAATTTAATGTGGACAGGATTGTGTTTGAGATGTCACTTTATCAATAAACTATATGTTTTCTAAAAATTGTGTGGCCACACTTGAGTTTAAAGTATTCAGTCTGAGAGTCGTTTTCGAAAATGTTTTCTTTCTTAAAACATGAAAACGTCATAATTAATATTGCCCAAGTGGAAGAATGTTGAATTTTTTTTATTATGTGGGCTAATATTAATTATGGGTTAGTTTTAATTATTTATAAAACGGACTGAATAATATAGTTTATTGATTTGGAATAAACTCAATTAAAATGTGATTAATTGAGTTATGGGCTTGTGACATCTTTTGTGTGCCGATATGGAAGACAGTCAGTGTATGTCTATTTTAATATAGAACTGCGATGGGTGGGCCTGTTAAAATTTATTATAAATAGGCTAGGTCTCATCTCCTGCCTTTATAACAGAAAACCCTAATTGCTACGTTCATTGTAGCTGTATTTGAGAAGGTCAAGGAAAGGAAGACCTAACTTCCGTTTTCAACCGTTTTGACAAATTCTTCAAATGGTTTAATTTTAGCGTTCGTATATTATGGCTCAGGACAATTTGGGATGCAACGCGGAGACAGGTACGCAATTTGTTTCCGTTCAATAATTAGATTTGGTGTTCTAAATTTATGTACAAGATCCTAAATTAAATATGTTACACCATCAATTTCACACTTTGTTCTTTGCTGATGACAGCGTTCTGTTTGTGCGAGCCAATCACCAGGAATGCGACAAGATTGTAGAGATCCTTCAACATTATGAAGAGGCGCAGGAGCAGAAAATTAACTTAGATAAGACAGCAATGTCGACGAGTGGCAACGTCACACATACTCTGAAGGATGAACTGTGTCTGAGAATGGGTGTGCAGGCAGTGACCATCACGATGAATATCTTGGCTTGCCAACACTCATTGGGCAGAGTAAGAAGGTCATTTTCCAAATGTCAGTGGAGCGAATAAGGAGGAAAATGAAAGGGTGGAAGGAGCGAACTTTGTCCAAAGCCAATAAAGAGGTCCTGTTGAAAGCTGTAGTTCATTCAATGCCAACACATGTAATGTGTTGTTTCCTTTTCCCTCTCTGAGTTTGCCAGGATATTGAAAAATCTATGGCTCAATTTTGGTGGGGGTCTAAGGGGGCGGAACGTAAGCCACACTGGGCTAGTTGGAATCGGTTGATTACTCCTAAAGCACTTGGGGGTTTGGGTTTTCCAGATTTTTGCTGTTTCACCTTGGCAATGATTGCTAAGCAAGCGTGGAGGCTGAGAATGTACTCGGAATCATTGGCTGCGAAGATTCTGAAAGCAAAATACTACCCGAGAACTGACATCATATATGCTCGCATGGGTTATCAACCAAGTTACCTTTGGAGGAGTCTTATGGCATGAAGGATCTTGTGTTGGAAGGCTCAGCGTGGGGAGTGGGAAGTGGTCATGGAATCAATATTTGGTGAGACAGATGGGTATACAATGGTGTTCTTTCGAATCCAATTTACCAGCAGTGCCAGCTAGATGAGGAGGCCACGGTTCTGGAGCTTATCGATGTGGATACCAAGTAGTGGAAAACTGATGTGATTACGGCGTGTTTCATGCCGTGTGATACCCAGCAGATCCTTCGCATGCCAATAAGCCCGAGGCTACCCCAGGACCAGCTGGTGTGGAAGTGTATAAAAGATGGTAATTTTCAGTTCGTTCGGCGTACCATTTAGCAGTTCAATTGAGGTCGGCTATCTCAAGTCCTTATCCATCGTCATCAGGTCGGGATCCCATGTGGAGCAAATTGTGTAGACTAAATATTCCTCCTAAGGTGAGACTTTTTGTGTGGAGGATGGGCACGGCTACCTTACCCACAAAAGAGAGAATTTTGAAAAGAGGAATGGAAGTGGATCCTGTATGTTCAGTGTGTGGAGAGCAGGTGGAATCGTTGACTCATGCAAGTTTTGAACGCCCATTTGCGTATAAGGTTTGGTATTCTAGTCCACTTCGTCTGAATTTTAGGATGATGCAACCTGGAACTGTCAAACTATTTTTGGGTTCTATCTTGGAAAAATACCAGTTTTAGTATATTGAGGTGTGGTGTACGATTGCATGGGCCATCTGGTTTGATCGAAATAAGGTATCTTTTAACCTGGTAAGAAATTCAGTTGAGGAGGTGGTAAACATGGCGTTACGAAGCCGGTTGGAGTAGTGACCACAAGGGAGGGCCGGATCTGAATAATCAAGTCGATGAGAGTAGATGGCGAGCCCTGCAGGTAGACAACTCAAACTAAACTCAGATGCTGCGCTTTATCAGGATGGGACGGTTGGGATGGGTTTCATCATACAGTGTGACCTAGGCGCTGTTAGGGTTGCTGGCGCGAGACGTGTGTGCATGGCCGTCAATAGCACGGTAGCTGAGGGATGCGCTTTGAGGTGGGCTTTGGAGGTGACGTTGAGTTATTGTAAGTTATTAGGATGGGCTTTAAGGGTGAGGGGATTGGTGATCTGTATGGAGAATTGGTTGTGGTTGATGTAACTGAATTGATTAATCAAGCACACAGTGAGTGATATGCATTGGGCACACGAGGAGGTGCTAACAAGGTTGCACATTCCTGGCTCATTTTGCCTGTGGTATTAATTCCACTTTTGTGTGGATTGAGGATGTTCCAGTAGATATAGGCCTTCTAGGTTCCGAGGTTGTAAGACTTTTGTCCATTAATGTGTGAATAAATCATGCTTTTTCTGCTAAAAAAATAAATAAATAAAAATAAGCGACTCTTAAAAGAAACTTTAAACTTTTTTTTTTTTTTGGTTGCAACCAAAGACGTTAAAAATATATTTTCTAAAAAATTAGACTTTCTCACTCTACTTTAAATTTTAAATATAAAATTTTTTTCTTCTATTAAAAAGTGAGAAAATTTATGACTAAGACGAAGGATTATTTGATTGTGTCACGAATAAATCTCACAAAAAGATTATAATTTAATTAGGTTTCATTTATTATCATTCCAGGCCAATATGATCAGATTATTGCTCCAATTATTGGCTTCACATATCTGTAAGATCTCTAAGTTGCAGCCACAATTTGATTCCAAACATCGTGGATTTGTGAACTTGGTAAGGATTAGTTTCGAGGAGCGAGAGAGAGAGAGAGAGAGAGAGAGAGCAAAGATGAAATTATTTTAATAATATTTTTGTCTCCTTGAAGGCTGAGCGTAACTAGGTTCAAATAGAAAATAATTCAACGAACAAAAAGAAATGTTGATAATTTAGTTGAACTTACATTTAGATTGCGTTTTTGAATTAGAAGAAAAAAATTTTATATTTAGCATAAACAGCGCCTATAAAGAGCGTCAGTCTTGTAAACCGAAAGTCCGTAGTTCGATCCTGCGCCGGAGCAAACTTTATTTTTAATTACCTGTTTTGCTGGTTAAAGTTTTAGTTTCTCAACGATTTTTGGTCAGAGTTCTACTTTCTCAATCCAAATCAGAAGTATATATCACTTGGAAACCAATATCATAAAAAGGAAACATCTATTCGATAGAAATGAATACATAAATTGTCAGCTTAAGGTTACACTTTATCGATCCAATTCAAAATGAAAAGGACTATAATTTCACTTGGAAACCAATATCATCATCAAAAGGAAACATCTAATTGCTAGAATTGAATGCACAAAACAAATTGGCAGCTTAAGGTTACAGAACATACTAGTCATACTAGTGGTGGTAGCAGCACTAGCAATCCAGAAAATCACATCCTCCAACATTTTTTTTTTTTCTTTTTTGAAACATTTTCATCCTGCAAAAGACTAAAATTGGAAACCCAATAAGCATAATCAACTCAAAATGTTATTTTTTGGGATCATTTCAGAAATTATGCTGCAAGAACAGTCTTTCATGAGGAGAAGCAGGACCAATCTCTTCCTCCAAACTCCTTAACCCATCTCCACCAGCATTTCCAATATAGCCGACATTTCTTACTTCTGCATTTTTGTTGCCACTATCAACATGTACATCTGCTTCTGAAACTGATGATTTTCTCCTCTGGGAAGAAGTAACACTTGGAAATGTTATCCATGAAGGTGCTCGAAACTCGATTCTTTGATCTTCACCTTCTACCACTACATCAGTCTCTGATGCTGATCTATTTGAAGATCTTTGAGATGATTTCTTGTGTAGTCTACTGCTCCCTAGAACTACCTCAGTTGGCAATATTGGTTGCTCATTACATGGGCTGCCCATCAGCTGTGCAAGTGCACGCTCCAATGCTGTTGTTACTTTATCCATTGATGGTCTCTCTTTGCCTTTCATTCTAACACACTTGCAGGCTACATTTGCAATTCTTTTCAAAGCTTCAGGATCAGGAGGAGGCTTCAAAACAGGATCCAGTATTGTGGATATATCTCCTGATTTGATCAAAGGAACTGCCCATTCAACAATATTTCCTTCTTCATATTGCATATCTATAGCCTTCCTGCCACTAAGGATTTCCAAAAGCAATACACCAAAGCTATAAACATCAGATTTAGTGGTGAGGTAGTGAAGTCTATAGTACTCGGGATCTAGATAACCAAGTGTACCGGCAGGTAGCTCAGCTAATGGCGAGTTACTATCAGCTGGTCCCAACAATGAGAGACCAAAATCAGCCACAAAAGCATTGTGTTCTTCATCAATGAGAATATTAGAAGATTTTATGTCTCGATGAATTACAGGTGGGCAAGCATAACCATGCAGATATTCAATTCCCCTAGCTGCTTGGACTGCAATCTTGGCCCTTCGAACCCAATCTAATTGCTCTTTTAAGGCATTGTTCTTCCCATGAAGGTGTTGGTGCAAGGATCCATGCGCCATGAATTCATAAACCAGAAGCCTTTCTCCACCTTCTTCACAATAACCAAGCAGATTGAGCAAATGAGCATGGTTTAATCTTGATAGTAGATCAAGCTCTGTGTGGAATTCTTTCGAGTTTTTCTGCTTATCAGATGATACTATAGCCTTTTTAACAGCAACTACAGTCCCATTCTTCAATACCCCTCTGTAAACACAAGAAAAACTTCCTTTTCCCACCAAGGACTCTTCTTTGAACCCATTGGTCGCCCTCTCAAGTTCCTCATAAGTGAACATCCGTGCTCTTCTGATTTTAAACTCATCCAAGTCAGGACGAATCTTTCCATTATCTTTAGAAAATGAAGCGTTACCCCCTTTGTTTTTCTTGGACTTTGATTCCTTTGCTGAGCACTGACAGTTCCTTAATCTGTATCGAACATACAAAACAGCCATTGCGGATACAACAATAACCAAGAACACAGCAAATCCAATCTCTACAATAACAACTGGTAATTGCAATGACCAAAACCGATCATCCTTCTTTTCTCTAGCAGCAGCATCAGAATATAAGGCAGAACAATTCGAGAAGCATTCTGTTGAATAACAACTCGAACAATTATAATCACACAGTCGATCTGATTTCAATGTGCATATAGTTTTCTGGTACATTTCAGTAGGGCAACCATTACTGCAGGGTAAACAGACGTGAGAATCCAGAGATTTGCAAGGTGCATTATCTTTTCTAAATTCATAGGAACCAGGCATGCAAGGACTGCTTTTGCAGAGTCCTGGTGAGACTGCCAGAGGTAGAGAGCTAGGGAACCCAATACCCCAACAAACAGGTATAAGAGATTCCTCAGCAAGAATTCCACAGGTGAAGTAATTTCCGGCAGAAATTTCATATACCTTAATTCCAGTAGGTGCTGGCGTGCTTGGCTTTACAATAAAACCCCAGCAAATCACCCCATGATCATAGCTCTTGATTCCACAAGCATGGAACTTCCCTCCAACAATAGAAAGCATAGGATCAGTTGGAGGCAAGTCAATATTTCCTTCACCTGAATATTTGACAGAGATCTCTTCCTCAAGATCCAAGCTTCTTCCCCAACAAAAGGCTCTAGAATTAACCTCTAAAATCCCACAAACATGATATCCACCAGCTGCAATCCTTTGGAACCTCATTTCATCGGGAATTAAGCTTATTACATGGCTACTAGTCTCATCACCCCAACAAAAAACACTCCTATTCTGAGAAAACATTCCACAATTAAACTCTGAACCGGCTGACATTGATTGAATCTGCCCATCAAACACATAGTTCTTGGTCATGTTATAACCCCAACAATCAACAAGAGAATAGTTTCTATGACTGCCTTTTCTCAAGCCACACAAATGGTAATCACCTGCACTGATTTCTATGTACTCAGAGTCTTTCACCATAGGCTGAGGAACACCCATTTGAATATAACCACTGCTTCCCCAACAATATGGCTGGTTAGACCCCATCAGAAGTCCACAAACGAAGCCATCACCAGCAGTTAGGCCAATAAAAGGGAAATGAACAGGAGTGCCATAGATTATAGCAGAATTTGAACCATAACAGGTCGCAAGATGAGACCCATCTGATTTTAGGCCACAAAAAGCAGGCCCATTTTCGCCATAAGAAATGGCAATGGAAGACATGGAGCCTAGGCCTGAAACCAACCCCCATAAATCTGAAAGAACCACAAGTTGAGCCAGAATTCCAGCATTACTAGTGTTAATCTTCAAGACCCAGGTAAGAAAATTTCTAACCAAATGCCTGGAAATTTCCATCTCGCAAGCCCAATAACTCAATATGTAAAAATAATGAATACTTCCCACAACTTTATGGGTTCTGATAGTTACCCACCAACAATATAGACAGACAAGGACTTCTTGATTTTACTTGCATATTAGGCTTTTAAACCCAAGGTGACAAATTCTTGTATCTATCAAACCACCACCGACTACACTGAAGCACTTGCTCCTCTCAAACAAGTGGTTAATGAGAAAGGAAAAAAAGGGACAAAAGAATATGAAGAAAACTTCCATTCATGAATATGCAAAAATGGTAATGGAGGAGAAATCATATGAATAAGGCAGTGTAGTAGAAAATGTATTAGAACACTAGTAACACTCCAAGACTGAGATTAAAGAAAAAAGTAAAAAAGGCCCCAAATTTGACAAGAAGCTCTATACACTACAACCTCATAAGCACAACACCATCAAGAGAAAAACCAACTGCTCCTGCTTGTGTTTAACACCCATGAAAGAAAAGGTTGAGCTGTTTTTTACTTTTATCTTCCTTCTGCTCCAAATAAGACTTACCCAAGAACTGGAAGAAAGAGTTTGTGCAACTTCCAATCAAGAAACAAGAATTAGATCACAACTGGAGTCCTAAAGTGAAAATCTTTCAAGTTTAACCATGATTTTAAAAACAGAAAAAAAGAAACACCCCATTTTTAGCAAAACCTGGCCCTCCTGGCTCCCATTTTGCATGGTTGGTCAGGATTGATGTCATTGGATTTAGATAAAGAAAAAAAAAATGGTTCAGGAAGAAACTTAGGTGAGGTAGAATTGTTGAAGATGGTAGTTGCAGAGAGTATCGTTGTTTCAGGAAAGAAAGAGAGTAATAAATGTCCGTAAAACTGGAGCTTCTGAATATGGGCAAGCGTTGGTAAAGACATTAAATGGACAATTAATGCAGTTTGACGTTTTCATGCCTGGATTACTGCTCATTATTTTGATTTTATTTTTCCCCTTTTGCCTCTTTTTACCAGTTTATTTGCATATTTTCGTTTTCTTTTTTGAAAGATTTTGCATATCTTCGTCTGTTATATATATATATATATATATATATATATATATATATATATATATATATTCTTGAGGCAATGGATATTTAAATACTTTTGTATGTCTATATATTATGATTTAGATATTCAATAATTCAACTATATTAATTGAATGAAGAACATGTTAGCTGTTATTCTATGAAGGCATGATTCACGCATATATAAATAATAGTAATTATGTTAATCAGTATTTTCAAAATAATATTAGAGTAGTCAGTGGACTAGGTAAATTTAAATTAAAGTTAGTCATTTGATTTGATTGGATATCAAAAACTGATTTTATTAAAAATAATTAAAATTGACTAAGCTTGGGAAAATTGAAGAGTCTGATTGAATAGATTTATTCAAAATTATGTCATTTTCAAATAAAATTTTAAAATTATACTTTGTTTGCCTAATTAAATATTTAAAATAATTTTATTATTTTATAATGTATACTTTTTATTTTTAAAATATTTTTGAATATTATTTAATATTTTAATTATTTTAAAATAAAATATTATTTAAATAGAATTAATTGAAATGAAAATTGATTATCTAACTAATTTTTTGATCTTGATAAAAGAGATTAATCAATTTTAATATTTCAATGGAGTGTTGTTTTGAAGAATTAAATTAAGATTTCAATTGGAAGTTAGAAGAATTGCATAATCTTCAAGAAGGCAAAGTTCATCCAAATTCGTGGTCAATGGTCTGTAATTCGCGACTGCGACTTAGTTCAAAGACATAGTGAAACTCAGCCAGACGGATTCGCGAGCATAATCACTATCGCGACTCATCTAAAGATGGAAGTGTCAAAGTCATAGATGAATTCGCGGTTTGTGTCACGCCTCAGTCGTGACCGCAACTTTCAAAGTGATTAAAGAGGGAACCAAGTGCGCAATCATAGCATGCCAAGTGTCTCAGATATCCGTTAAAGAACAAAATTCGTGAGAGCGATATTTTGGGTAGCGACCGCGATTCAAAAAGAAGAAGATTGTCTTTCAAACAGAAGAATCTGCGTCCTGAGTCATGCCCTGTAAAAGGAAGAATCACGACCGCGACTTTTGTGAGCAGTTAGAATGCAACGACTATATTTTCTGGATGGACCAATGAGGAGCTACCACGTGAACTAGTCGTTAGACACAAACGGGATTTTCCACCGTAATTTTTGGCTTCTGTATGGAAATTTGGATTTCGCGACAGCGAATGACCAGTAGCGACCGCAACTCCTGCTTGACATGCAATTAATGTAGAATCTACCTAGCATGTCTTGAAAATTTGTTGAGTTTTACAGGCTAGCATCTCTTTGGTGGGTATAGGGTATAAATACTCCACCAAACAATGATAAATGAGACATATAGAGAATTCATTACTTGTGTTAAAGCTCTCAAACTTTTGCTACTCAATTTCTTCTCTTATTTATGAGATTGTAATTATTGAGTGTAAGTATTAAACACCAATTGTAAAAAATATTTTAGTATGAGCTTGTGAAAACACTTAAGAGAGGTTTTAGTGTGATCCTTATAAAACCCTTGTGTTGAACTAGGATAATCAATCCTAGGTTTAGAACCTTTTTTGATCTTGACAAAAGTAAATTGATCATCACTAATATTTCAAATAAGTGTTGTTGTTGCAAAATTGAATCAATCTCTCAAGAAGAAATGAAGAAGTTAATGAATTCAAAAGTAACATGAAAATCGCTACCGCAACCTATGATTCGCGATCGCGATTCATGTGAAGACATGCCAAAATCAAGCAGGCGAAATTGCAGTGCCATTCTCGGCCGTGATCCTTGAAAAGAGAGAAGTCAGATTGACACAGATGAATTCACGGTAGAAGTCTCGGTTGAGTCGCGATCACGAATTTCAAAGAAATTCAAGAGGGAAGCAAATCCACAACCAGAGCCTGACAAGTGTCCCATAAGATAGTTGAAAGTCAAAAATCGCGAAGACATCTTGCTGGTAGCGACCGCGATCTTTGTGGAAGAAAGTTAACCAATTTGGCAGTTGGATTCGCGGTCTCTGTCGCATCCTGTGCAAGAAAAACTCGCGACTGCGACTTCTGAAAGTAGGTGAAGGACAACGACTATATTTTTCTAGTGAACTAATAAGAAGTTGCCACGTGGACTAGCCGTTAGAAACAAACGGGGTTTCCCTTGACGAATTTGGATTTTGCGACCGCGATTTCACCCTGACAAGCATTAAATGCAAAATCTGTCAAACATGTCTCAAAGATTTAGTGAGCTATGATATGCAACGGCTCTTTGGTGAAGTTTGGCTATAAATACCCCACCAAATAGCCATGAAGAAGGTTGCTAAGAAATTTATTACAAGTATTGAAAGCTCTTAATCTTTGCTACTCATTTTCTTCATCTTCTTTACATGTGTTAGGTGTGAGCAT